>ML105571.1:172259-258183 GCA_003697995.1 Taxidea taxus jeffersonii | reverse complement strand
CTCTTCTAGACTTAACATTCTGTAATGATAAATTTCATTATATCCTCGTAGTACTAGAGGAATATATTTTTTGAACAAAGCAGGTACTAAATAAATATTTTTTAATTAAATCTAATTGTTCAACTTGAAATCCAGAAAAAAAAAATAGGTGTGCTTGGGATCAGGAGCATATATTTCAAATGACTTTTATAGATTTCTGGTGATTGACTACTTTTTAAAAAAAAGATTTTATTTGTTTATTTGAGAAAGGCAGCATGAGCCAGAGAGAAAGAGCACAAGCAGAGGGGCAGAGGGAGAGGTAGAAGCAGACTCCCCACTAACCAGGGAGCTTAATGTGGGACTCGATCCCAGGACCCTGGGATAATGACCAGGGCTAAAGGCAGATGCTTAACCAACTGAGCCACCCAGGCACCCCTTGACTACTTTGATAATGACCTAAAATAATTAAAGACAGTCTTCCATTGGCTTAGAGATTGTTCCTGATCTGGCTGACTGCTCCTGGACCTTGTTTGGAAGGCCAGAGATAACCAGTGGACAGATTCAAATAAAAGGATGGTTTATTGGGCACACAGATGAATCTGTTCCTGAAATTAACAAACAAAACAAAAGAAGGGCCTGCTGAGGGATATGTAAGATGTAAAGAGAACTTTCAAGGATCATCCCTATATATAATAACATAAGTCAAAAAATTCAAAGATGCTCTTGGAAGAAAAGAAAAAAATTGCTCTCTCATTCGGGATCATATCCACTCTGTTAGCTCAGTCCACTTATACACGTACACACCCAAACCTACATACACAGCACAAGTTCATATTCATGAAGATGAGGAGAGATTCAGATGCAATGTGTGAGCAACACACGAAGGTATTCAAAACTGCTTTCAGTTTGATATGTATATATATATATATATGTGTGTGTGTGTGTGTGTGTGTGTATGTATATATACATATATATATATTCCCTTTGTAATCATCTACAATTGAACCCTTCAAAAAGAAAGCAGAGTCTCTTAAATCCATCCTGTGTGCCAGGAAGTATGTTAAATGCTCTGTGCATGATCTCCTAATCCTCTCAACAGAGATAGAGGCAAATAATATCACCACCCCCATTTTATAGATGAGGATATTGAGATTTAGAGAGTTTAAATAACTTGCCCAAAGTCTCACACTTGGTGAGTAGTGTAAGTCTTTCTGACTTTAAATGCTCACCTTTCATCACCATGCTTATGCTACCTCTCCCAGATCTGATTAGTCTTACTGATAAAAATACAGAGATAGGGCCTGCCCAACGAAAGAAGAAGTAACTAGTTGAGCTGAGATAGTGTAATATTGCAGGAATGAGAGAGAGGGAGTAGGTGTATGCTACATGGGAAAAAAAAAATCAAGCTATCAACATTTAGTGAGCTAATATTGGACAAAAGCAAGATTAAGACACACAGTCCCTTCCCGGGTGATAAATCCTTTCCATTTACTGTGACTCGGTTCATTTCATGTAAATTCTGTGTTTAACATGAACTCATAGTTTCATAGCTCAAACCTGCTTGGCTGCTAGCATCCTCCTTAAGGCTCTGCCAGTTAGAAAGTGAGCGGTGCTGCCAGCAACAGCAAGACCGTGCCTGCTGCAGCCTGCCAGATGGAGCTGCTGAAATTCAGCAGCAGATTTAGTGTTTCCTGTAGAGGCCTTCTGAGAAGGAAAGATCCCAGCTTGCTTGTATAGGACTAGCTTGTGTTTCCACGATGCCTTGAACCATGGCTTCTTAGGGGTCATTTCTTTTCATAAACATTGTTCTGACTCTCTAGGGAATCAGCTACATTCACACAGTTGTGCTTATGGAAACAGTGACATTTGATTTTTAAGTTGAAAATATATTGTCTACTATGAGCTTACCAAAAAGAATTTTCAGAGTCATGGAAAAGATTAGGGCAGTGTTTGGTGCAGTGTTCATCCATTTATTGAGGTGACAGCGACAAGGTAATGCTCACTGTTGAGATAAAGCTTTCAAAGCCTCGGAAATGTGGGGGGTCTTTATAGGAGGATGCAAGAAACACCATTTAACACAATACGACAATGTGAGCTTCTCACATCCGTATGTAGCTGAAACAGGAATGATGGTAGGGTCTCTGAGATCTGGCGCCTGGCTCCCCATGGCCTCACTCCAAAGAGTTATAGAAGCTTTGGGGAATAGCTTCACTGTGATTGAACATGTGGTGCCTTTTTATGAAGTCAGTTGAAGAGCTGATTCAACATAACTGAACCTTGGAGTTTGGGCTCAATCACTTCTTCAAACATTCAGGAGATGCAATACTTCTTTATACCTACTGTATTTATTACTTAAGCTTCTATAATGAATTGCATTATGTGAAAAAAATACTTCACATTTTTACTTCACGAGTATGTTGGTAGAGTTTTTTAATCAATGATATTTGCTGTAAGCTTTCTATATATTAGACATAGGATATATTTTACTCTCTATTTAACCTTCAGTACATTTTATCACTTTGTTTATTGCTGTCTCCTTTTACTAGAGTGTAAACAGCACAAGGGAAGGGAATTTTGTCTGTTTTACCCACTGCTAAATCCTAAACACCTACAATCATGCCTGGCTCTATTAGGTTCTCAATAAATGTGTTTCACACAAATGAACAGGGACTGTGTGAAAGGTTTTATAAGTATGTCTTTTTGAATATTCATATTAAGCCATTAAAGCATTAAACCATTAAAGCATGTTATGTTTCCATTTCCGTTTTACTGATGAGGAAATGGGGCTTTGAGGATTTAAATAAATTTCTCAAGGCTGTATAGCAGATAAATTACAAAGCTTGAGTTCAAGTATAGGACTCTGTCTCCAAACATTGTGTTCCTAATCTCTGGCTGATGCTTTCCTCCTGAACAGTTCTATGTAAAGTCCGAGCCCACATGACTAAAATATCCAGCCCTCTTCTGGATAAAGCCCCCACAGGTGGGTAGAGGGTGGGGAAAGTTGTCATGGTGTCTGAAATCCCAGCTGTGTTTGTCAGTAGACAAAGTCATACCTTCAGACATTTCTGGAATGTATCACTTTTTTTTTGCCACCTATTTGACCATCAGAAGTCTGTGGGAGAGGTCACCATTTTGAAGTTTCTCTTTCACATACCTGACATACAATGAACCACCTATGTAGAAGAAAGAACCAAACCCATGGTGAAGCATTAAGAAATCATTCAGAGCTCTGTCTTTCAATTTCTCCATGTTCCTGAGCATGTTTTGTATTCTAGAAAATGCATATGTTTTACAGGGTGTGTTTGTGGTTTGGGTTGAAAAGAGAATAAGAGAGGAGAAAACAATGGAAGCAAAAAACAAGGTAGGTAAAGACCCTGAGTCCCTCCAATATGTAGGAGGAATAAAGTTCTAAAACAGGCAGTAGTGGAACCTGGGTGGCTCAGTGGGTTAAGTCTCTGCGTTTTGCTCAAGTCATGATCTCAGGGTCCTAGGACAGAGCCCCATGTTGGGCTCCCTGTTCAGCGGGGAGTCTGTGTCTCTCTTTCATGTTGTCTCACTTCTGTTTGTGCTCTCTTACTGCGTGCTATCAAATAAATAAAATATTTAAAAAATTAAAACAAATACTAAAACTGACATCTCTGTTGTAAGTTAGTCTCTGTCTAGAACAGGAGAAAAGTTCATTATAGCACTGGCTACACATGATACAAAACAATTCTTCCTAGAACTCTGAGGGAGTTCTAGGCTCCGCATGGCCTATCCCCGGTTACTTGCCACCATTCTTCTGAACTAACTTTTAGTCTCATCTTCTTCATCATTCTCCTTTACTCCATCAGCCCTTTATTCTTTGTTTGCATGTAAGTCTGAGAGGTGATTCCAACATATGTAAGATATGGGGGTCAAGATAAAAAAAAAAAAAAAAAAGATATGTAACCACTACCTGTCATGCTTTTCCTATACAGAAGAAAAAAAACGTTTCCTAGAGTTCTGTGTCAGAAAAACCTGAAGAGGTTTTGCCAATGAAGAACTAATGCCTAGTACCCTGATCATCATTTTGGAGACCAATTTTTAGATTGAGTGTTATCTGTGATCTTTTAGTCTACCTATTCAATCTAAACTGAGTAGTTAAAATTCTTTTTGTTGAGAGCAGTATTCTGAAAACAAAGTGTGTGGTCGTTGGTGTGGATGATGAAATGAATAGACAAAATGTTATTTTTCCCCCTTCAATTTATATTCCCAGAGATTTATATCACTTCTGTTGGTAGTGTTTGATGTGATCCTGCAACTACCAACACTTACTGCCCATTATAATTAGCTGGGGAACTTTTAAAGAATACTACCCTTGGGTCCACCCCAAACCAAAGAAATCAGAATCTCTAGGAGTGAGGCTTGGACACTGAAAATGGTGTGAAAGCTCCCCGGTGATTCTCTGTGCAGCTGCGGCTGAGAATCACTGGCCTAGAAGAAGGGTGGCTGGTTTTAGAGTCTGATAGGCCTGTGTCTGAATTGCAGATATGCCACCTTTTTGTGCTGTGTGACATTGGGGGTGTTTTTGAAGCCTCCTAAACTTAGTTCTTACCTTGTAAAATGGAGATGGTGTGCCATCATCAGAGGATCATTTTAAAGATAAAATAAGAAAATGTATATGATAGGGCTAGTACAGTGCCCAGCATATAACTGGTGTTTAATAAATTAGGATTATTATCATGATCATCATCATTATTGGGCTTAGAGAAGATGGTTACTTCGATATGTAAACACTGCATAGTAATAGAGAAGAGCAGGAACCCACCAGAGACCACCCTGGCCATCTGCTCTTGGTCAGATGGAATATTGTACTATGATTCTTTCTTTTTTTTTTTCAATTTATTTTATTTGACAGACAGAGATCACAAGTAGGCAGAGAGGCAGGCAGAGAGAGAGAGGGGGAAGCAGGCTCCCTGCCGAGCAGAGAGCCCAATGTGGGGCTTGATCCTAGGACCCTGAGATCATGACCTGAGCCGAAGGCAGAGGCTTTAACCCACTGAGCCACCCAGGTGCCCCTACTTCTACTGCTCTATCCAGTCTATTTTGAACCCTAGTTCAACAGTGGCTGAAAGTATCCTGACAGGTTTCTACTAAAGGATGAAGAGTTCCCAAAGTTAGGACATTTTCCCAACATTTATATTTAGTTTATTCATTTTTATTTTGGTTCTGTTGTTCTTTTAGCTTTAGCCTTCCCATATGCTGAAAATTTTAAAGCATTTAGATTATTCTATTGTGGATTGCTCTTCATCTCCCTTTGGCAAGATCAAGCACCATTTTTTCCTCCCTCAATCTTCCCTTCAAAATAGATAAGAAACCATACTACATTTTTGGTTTTTGAATAATAACTTGCTCTTGAATCCACTGCTGCAGATTCTGCCCTCTTTTATGGAACCCAGGCATTTCGTTAGCTACAGAGTTGCAAACTGATTAAACCCATCATCAAAAATGGTAAAAACAGACACACATAAAGTACTATTCAGTGTGGATGAGACTTACTTGGATTAGGACATTGCACAAAATAAAGGCTCATCTGACTGCTAATTGAAAGGCCATGCTCATTGGTTTAACATAAATAAAATGATTTTCTGACAGTGATTTGTGTACTTAAAACATCTACAAATGTGTCAAGGAGAAAGGTTAACACCCATTTTCCCTATTCTTATAAGACAAATACACTATAACTGTAAAAGGCAGCACCAACATTCTTACAGGCCCTGTTTTTTGGAATCATTCATGACTTGTGCCCAGTAAAACCAAGGGATCCACCTCTGACATATCTCTCTGATGTTTTGCTTTTCTCAGTTACTAGTTTGCTTCTAATCTTCATTACCCTCTGTTCCTTTATCTCTAGTTTGTGTACCTGTCAGTGCTTCCCATGCAATGAATCCATATAACTCTCTTTCATTCCTTTATTTACAAAACTTTAAAAAATTCCCTGCATTTCCAATAAAGTCCATATCATGTGGGGCAAGTGGAAGGAGTTCAATGTACTTGAATTTAGAAGCACACAGCTCTGGGTTTGGGTCCTGGCTTTGTGGTATTTTGGTTTCTAGCTGTGTGAATGTGGATATATTATTTTTCTACTCTCAGCCTGTTTCATCATCTGTTAAATGAAGATAAAAATAATTACCTTAGGGTTCAATAAGCGTTAAATGAAGTCCCTTCTACATATTACCTACTATAGTGTCTGGTCCCCAGTGAAAGCTCAATCAACTTTAATCACCTCCTCTGACACCCTGATTCTAGTCCTGACTGATCTACCTTTCCAGTTACATTTCTCACAGCACTGTCCCTCTGTCTTTCACATATCCTCGACTCCCTTCCTTGTCTACTATCACTGTGTGCATATGTCTTCTTTTCCCTGCTCCTGTGTCTTTATTCATCTGTATATTCAAGTGGTTCTCTTTGCCACAAATGCATTTTTCTTACTGTCAAACCACCTCTTCTCCTACTTTCCCCCAAGATCTCTAGGCAAAATTAATCTCTGGGGTGCCTGAGTCGTTCAGTTGGCTAAGCATCTGACTCTTGATTTCAGCTCAGGTCATGATCTCAGGATCCTGAGACTGAGCCCCACGTTGGGCTCTACACTCAGTGGGGAGTCTGCTTGGGGTTCTCCCTCTTCCTCTGCTCCTCCCTGACTCATGCCCTTTGCACACACTGTCTCTCTAAAATAAATAAATAAATCTTTAAAAAATTAATCTCCAACCTCCTACTCATAACCCTTGTCATTGCTTTGCAATGATCTTTCCATTCTGCCTTGGGTTCCATGACATGTCAGTGTTTTGCATCTATTGCCTCCACCTGAGTATGAGCCTTTCTTATCTTTGTCTGCACCTGTCCCTCTCCCCTACATGTTCCTGAGGGCCTAGCAAGATTTCTTGAAAAAGAAACACAGAGTTTAGTGAATTATTAATTATTAAATAATTTCATTGTATTGCTAAAATTATAACACACTGACATATATGAGATGGTGATACTATTTTTATTGATTACATATAACTGGAAAAATTAATCAAGTCTGCCAAGCTTAAGTAACTTCCTGGAGTAACACCATGAATACAAATCTTGTGTCTTGGGAGCTGTTATAAAAGCTCTTAATAGGCACTGGGGACCAAAGTATGGCCAGCAAGCTCACAGCAATGTAACACTCAAAAATACTAAGATTAAGCAGCAAGAGAAAAAAGGCAAAGCATTGAGATGCAGGCTAAAACACTCTTGACTCAAGAGGATTACTCATTTTAGGCTAATTGGAGAAACTTTAGTCGTGTTTATTGTAACCTATGGAAGTCTGTGGAACAATATTCTCTTCTTTCTCCCTTATCCTACTGGCAGTAAAGAAATAGAATAAATAGGCAGGAGGACTGAATTCTGAGCTGAACACAAACAACACTCCATCTGCCTTTACAGCTTGTATTAATCATACCTTTTTCTTCCTCTTGTTTATATAATTCATATGTAATTGATCTATGAAAATAGTGTATACTGTCCATAGAATATATTTGTCTGCCATATTTTAATTCACTTAGTGACGACCTTCAGTTTTTCCATTTAACAAATTTAACAAAAACATTCTAATTAATTATTCAGTGTTTGCACACTTAATCATAAATTTTTTTCTATATTTTAAATTTATACTTAGCTGATAGGGTGATCAACCAGCCTGGTGTGCCAGAGATTGAGAGGTTTTCTGGGACATGGAAGTTTCGAATTATTAAAATTGGGACAGTCTCTGGGAAACTAAAATTTACACCGTACTAAAGGAGTGTTCAACTTTTCAGGTAGAAATATAAGACATTATTCTTCTCCACAAGGTGTTTGCCATGTAGTTGAGGAACTAGGATGCATGAAACCAAGTATGGACAATTTAAGAGGGAAAGAAATCAAGCATAAATGTGTGTGATGCAGAATATAATGGAACCCGTAGTGGAAAGGCGATGATGAAGGGAAATCTTCGCAGAAGTGAGCTGAGATCGGGAATGGTAGATGGGATAGGACCTAGGAAACTGAAGAGGAAAAGGGGTGAGGGAGTAAATGGAGAAGAGAGGAGCTGTGAGTGTGGAGCAATAAGAAACACAGCAGCCTGCCTTGGGCTTGATGGGGATGAGCTGGGGTGGTACAGAAAGGCTTGTTGGAATACAAATTGAAATAAAATTCGGATGAATAGCTGCAGTTTGGGGTGACTTTTCTGGCCTTCCAGAATTTGCTTGAAATTGATAATTGACTGCAATTAAGATTTGCATTTGGTTGTTCAAACTCCAGAAAAGGAGAATTTATGTATCTCATGGAATGAGTGAACATATCTGTTCCCGTAGCTCACACCTGCTTACGTGGTGTGACTGTTGTGCGTAAGTCAGAGAAGGAGCCAACCTCTTTCTTGTTTTGTGTGGCGAAATACTCTATAGCAAAACCAAAATATCGGAATAAAGAAGTTTCAGCAAAGAAAATAAATAACTGCTCTTTTCAGAAATAAATTTGCCCTTTATCTGATATTGGCAGCCCCAAATGTTTGGCTTACAGGAGCACCCTTGCCATTTGTTTTATTGCTTCTCTGTAAGTTATTTGTCTCCAATTTTAGCAGCTGAATTATTTTTCTAATCCTTTTCAATTAACATGCCTTCTGCATCATCAAGGAACTGCAGTGAAAAAGGAAGTTACATGGGAATGACATTCCATCTTTCGTAAAGAACAATTTTCCTGTCAAAAATTCAAGAGAAAGAATATGAGATTTTTTTTTTCTTCATTTGTTGCCAGTCTCTGCTTAAAATTCAGATGAACTACATTTTCTCTGACTGGTTTCGCTTTAATATGAACCCTGTAAAATATTCCATTTTCTTCTCACCACCCCTTCCCTCTCCTCAAAAGCAAGATTCTGCTTCTCAGAGTAAACAGGCCCTGCTGAGCAGAGCCCTTGGCCCATAGAAAGCCCACCCCTTCAGAAGGAAATCAGATCCTTGGGCGAAATAGGTGAAGAAAAAAAAAGGGGCAGCTGTTAAAACATTTAGTCTGTTTTTCTCCTCAGCCCCTGCTGGTCCCCTTGCTTCCCAGCCCCCACTTCCACATGATCTTTCCCAACCTCCTTACATGTTGCAAAGGCAGGACCCTCGGAGTGGAACGAATATAGGAAGGAGAACATCCCCCTTTTCCCTGCAATACTGGCCTCCACATCCTCACAGCCATCTTTTGCCTCTCCACGCTCCTTGCCACATTCCTGGAGGATAGTCGAAAGATTGATTGGATGATTTTTTGGCAGCTCTTTACAGAGCCTGCAGCCACAGCTTGGTTTAATTAGGGAATCAGCATTTCTTTTATGTAGGTCACATCAGGTTTTGATTCCAGATCTCATATAGCTCTAACCTTTCTAAAAAGTCAGAAATGCATGTGCAATGGGGGAAGATTTTTTTTAATGAGTTTTCATAATTCTCACCAGAGACATTTATGCTAGTGTTGTTGTGGTCTTTTCTTTTGTCTAATTATCAGAATCAGGGTGCCTTCTACAAAGCCTTTTCTTCCTCAAGGCTCCTGTTGTCTGAAGCACACATGCCCATATTATAAGATTATGACCAAGGATCTGGGAATTGGGGGGGAGAGTTGATGGTCTTTTGCTTGTTTCTTTGTGCATTTGCACCCAAAAGATTTAATAAGTTCCCTTTCTGTGGACTCTAATACTAAAGAATCTACTTGTGATGACTTGAAAAACATTTAACCAGTTTGGTTTTGAGATGAAATCAGAAATAAATACAGGATAGTAAGAGAGATAGCAGACTGGGCACCATAGCAACACCTCTTAAACTAAAACCCCATATTAAATATTCTCAGATCATAGGTGGCGCTTAGGAAACCTTGTCTAAAGAGTTTGTAATGAACAAAAAATATTCCTTGGCAGGTAGTCACGTAAGAACAACTAATGATTTCAGAAGTCTGAATGATGAGCATGGATCCTGATACATACTGCCTTTGAAAATTCCAAGCTAATACTATTTGCCTTTCAGAAATTTGTTATAATCAGGGCATGATTTGATTTAGATTGTTCTTCAGGTACCACATTTTGTGTTTACTTCTGCTTATGAAAATTGTGGAATTTTAGTGGTCAAATAAAACCTAAATACTGCATATTCAAACATTAAGGAGCAAGGCAACTACCTTAACTACCACCTCCAAAAAAATCACATGTATGTATTGATTAAGACAATGCACACTTAACCAATTAACATGACCGCATGTAATCTGCCGCCCACAGATAATTAATTAGGCTACTTAGCGAGTGTCATTCAAACAAGTGAACATTACAAGCTTTCAGGAGTGTGAGCAGTGTCCTGTTTATGTTTCCTGGATGGTTAAATGAAGAGCAGTGTGAGACGCTGAAATGAAATACCATGAGCCATTTCAAGTTGTGCACCTCTCCAAATGTTAAGAGGGGCTATTATCCTTCAAAGGCTGCAGGTCCAATCAATTTCAAATTGTTAAAAGCAGCTGGAAGGAGATGCCCATCAATGAAGGAGTTGTCTAGGCTGTGGGAGAAGCTCAGAGACTCTTGAGCTCATTATTTTCAGAATGAAAAGGGAACCACAGCTGTCTCTTCTGATACATTTGATTAAACTGCTCAACAGAGGGTCGGAAAAAGATCGAGGAACCTTCGTTGAGTTTCACAGCCAATAGTCTGGGTGCATGTATTGACTTTCCACACTTCTTATTGGGCAGGAAGTATCACAGTAATAGGACTTGCCACAAGATCTCTGGAATGTTCATTGTTGGAACCACATCACTGAAACTGCCTGTCTCAGGATATTTTACTCTTGTTCTCCTTGCCTGTGACTCTCACTCCAATGAATAATATCCAAAAAGAACAAAATGAAATCATATGGTTTCAAATTGCCTGAGGCAGAAACTTTGCCTTTACTTTTCAGAGGAGTTAACAGTGGTACGAAGTACACAGAAAGCGTGGAGTTTGTGTACTTCCAAATTTAAGTCACCAAAGGTCTGTTGGCTGTGATCTTAAATCCTTTAGAAAAGGTTTCTTGACTAGAGTTCTTGAATCACTTCTGCTTTCACTAAGTTCATTCTATACCATATAGGGTTTTATATTTTTGTTATGGCTGGAGTTAAACTACAGACCTTCTCAAATTTGCAGTTGGTGATAGTTCAGTACCTCTAAACTAAAAACAAAAACAAAAACAAAACAATCCATACTGTATTCTACAGAGCGGCAATGCCCCCTCCTGTCTGCACTGCCTCTGGTGGAGAAACTCATTTGGGTTTCTGGGAGTTGGCTGTGGCAAGTGAAAGTTGTGTCTATACTTTTCTCTATCAACATTCACCTGCCCACAGGAAGGTCTGTAAAAGCCAGATCTGTTGGTAGCTACCCTAACCATGCAAATTCTATTCCATTTCCTCATTTGGCCAACTAATGTCCAGGAAGTGAAACATAGCACTTCAGGTTGCTGCCATTTCTATTAAATTGCACAGTTAAGCCCAGTTATCTCTGTGGCTGGAAAGACAGGCTAGTAATGTCTTGTTTACTCCTATGTGCAGGTAATCTTAACATATGGTATAAGCAACAACAAATCTTTTTCAACCAGTAAAATCTTTTTTTTATAGAATGATTATGAATTTATTTGGTTGAAATTATATGTTTGAAAACACATTCCATATTCTAGATATTATCTGCATATAAAAATAACATACATATAATAGTTTAGGATGATGAAACATTACATAATTTTTATGAAAAATTTTTTATGAAGTTCTGTTGAGATGTCTATTATTGTTTTTGTCTCCTGACTGATCTCATTCTGTCTGTCTCTGTCTTTCTCCTTCTGCCTCTTCTTCCTTCAACCAGTAAAATCTTGATGAAAATGATTGGAATTACCTGACTTATTGCTTTATCTTCAGTAGGACTTCATTTAGTTACCATATAAACCCATGTAATAATTTTTTTAAGGATTTTATTTATTTATTTGACAGACAGAGATCACAAGTAGGCAGAGAGACTGGCAGAGATACGGGGAAGCAGACACCCTGCTGAGCAGAGAGTCCAATGTGGGGCTCGATCCCAGGACCCTGGGATCATGACCTGAACCGAAGGCAGAGGCTTTAACCCACTGAGCCACCCAGGTGCCCTGACCCATGTAATAATTTGTAAAAATTATATTCGATATAGATCATGTCCTAACTCCTAATAACTTCTCAAAAGTTAATTGGTGAGACCCAGAGCCAGGACTAATCAAAGGAAAAAATACTCCTGATTTGGCCTGTATTCTCTTTTTCCACCATCAGTCTGGCATTACTTACTCCACTTTTCTACATCCCCTAACATTCATGCCCCCATAAAGTCCACATGGGCTGGGTGTTTCCCTGGGGAAGGCTTTTAATAAATATTGCAAATGATTCTCAGGTTGTTCAAAGTTCAGATTTTCCATGGAGTCTTCATCAATCATATTTTTAAAGTAGGTTTACATGTTTCTAATATAGTCTGAAAACTAGCCCAAGTTCTTATTGCACAGATGGAATATATAGGTCTTCTCTGAAGAACTGCAGGTGTGTAGGGGTGCGAGGTCTATGTTTGGGTGTGTTGTGTCTGGGAATGTGAATTGTGTCTCAGTGACTGAAAGAGTTTACAAATGCGGGCTTTGTCTTGGGAAGAGAGAAGCTTTCTTTTTTTGTGAGGTGTAACCTAAAAGAAAATTCTTCCCCATTGCATAAAAATAACAAATGCGAAAACTTCCTGCACACCAATATTCTCCTCACAGTTTAGATTTTCCTATGCCTTTAATTGCATTGGTGACAATAATTATAAGGTTGGACAGCTTTTAGCCTACAAAATGAGCTAGTTGATTCTCGTATATTTTTTTCCCAAATGAAGTTAGGCTTAGAGCCCTCAAATCACAAATTCCATTGGGGGCTGGCATACACCTTAAAGCTCTCCTCTGGGTACAGAAAAATGTGTGTGGTGGTCAAAGCACAGGAGGTCAGGCCTGCTTCATAGTTTCTTTCCTTGTCATACATTTTGGGGCTGCCATAATATTGTGAATCTTGGTGTCACTTGGTTGGTATCAGAGGGGCAGAATGAAAAGACTGCAAATAGAAAAAGATGGCCTCTTGATACCCTATTTTCTTTAGCTTCTCTCTTTATTTGATAATCATTGAAAGGATTATAACCTAGACATGAGCAGTAAATACTCTCCTTTGACTCATTGTATATCCATAAAAGGTTCTGAGGGGTGAGGCCTCAGGAGGAGGCCTTTCATGTTGGGATGCCTGTGTTCTGATGCGTCAGCTATATCTCTGGCCGATTACAGGATTCTTGGAAGACATTCATTCCTGTCAAATTTTCCCTCTGGGTCTTCCAACTAGGACTCAGTCAGAAACAATGACCTATTTTTCTTTACCATCTGATGGTAGAATTCTTTAAGATGCCTAGTAACTGAATCTTGGCTCAGAAAGTTACAGCTTTTCATGAGTCATGGTGAGACTGAAACCAAAGTTGAAACTGTAAGTGGGAGGGTTTGATAACTATTCAAACACCTATCTGACTACCTGAGCTTGTTGTTTTTAGAAGAAATCTTTAGCTTTTCTATTTTTATAGTGTTCCTAAAGGCAAAAGTTAGACAAATACAGTCTACCATAACATACATGCTATTTGAGGGTAGCTCTCAGACAATTAAATTTAGAATACTTTAGGCACAGAGAATCAAAGTGGGAAAAGTGGCACTTGGAATGAACAGCGAGGGTACCTGTGAATATACTGGCTCTGTCCTATGAAAGGTCTTAATCACCAAGTCTATTAGGAAAGTTCTGCACATGGGGAGGGATAACATAGCTAGAGGAAAACTAATTTAAAAAGAAACAGTTCAGACATAAATTATAACAGCTATATCCAGAGTCAAAGTAAGCTGTTCCATTAGGAAAAAAAAAATTAGAATACTTGCTTTTAAGATATTTGTCATTCTTTAAAATGTATTTTCACTTCTAATAACTGCATTTTTAAAACTGCATATGCTTAAGATATTATCCCCTCTTCCTGAACATTTTGAATTTTAATTTTTCGAAATAAAGAGCCCCCAAATATTGTAATATGTGCAAAAATGGCAAAAACTGAGCATTTTATAGCAATTAGTGGGTGCTGAGAAGTATTCTAACAGCTTTCCAAGTGTTTGCATATTCAATCCTCACAGATCTCCTATAGGGTAAATGTTACTGTTTACTAGAGATGGGACATGGGGCTGCAAAGAGGAGGACCTTGGATTTGAACATATGCGTCTAATGGCAGAGACCAAAGTCCCAACTTTGTTGCATTAGAAACCACTGGATGATAGGATGATCCTGATTCAAATACAGTGACTGTTTCTAACTCTTATGAGGTCATATTGGGAACACTTTAACAAAAAAAATCCCAATCATTTTTTGCTGAAATTCTTTGGTAAATTATTTGGTGAGTATCAGTTACTGAATTATTGATCCTCAGTCCGTCAACACCAATTATTGACTATCCAGTTTCTCCTTTCTTGGTTCCTCCCTTTTCTCCCATAGTTTTAATGAAGGGAATCTGGAATCTTTGTGATTATAATCATGGTTAAAGTCATCATAAACATAATAAACTCAAGTTGCCCACCTCTTTGGGCAATTCGTGGAGGTTAAACATACCAACATTCTTTAAGTGTGGCTGTGCATAGTGAATTCCTTCCAAGGAGCACAGTTTAGGGAGGGAGGGGGAAAAAGTGACTTTGCAGTGGACAAATCTGACAGACATTACCTCATCCAGGTGATGAAGGTCAACAGCAACCGTGATAAGTCATGTGATGGTATGTACCCTTGATATCATGTGATAGAAATAACACTTTACCTCTGTGGTTTTCTTCGGAAAGACACATTATCCCAGTCTAAGCATGAGAAAAACATCAGAAAAATCCCAATTGAGAAACATTTTACTAAATACCTGACTAGTACTCCTTAAAACTGTCCAGGTTATAAACAGCAAGGAAAGTCTGAGAAACTGTCACAGCCAAGAGAAGTCTTAAGAAGACATCATGACTAAATGTCATGTGTTACTGTGGTTGGGATCCTGAAACATTAAAAAGGACATTAGGTAAACACCAAGAAAATCTAAATGAAGTATTAACTTCAGCAAATAATGTATCAAGATTGGCTCATCAAGTGTAACAAGACATGACACTCATGTTAGACACTGATGACAGAGGAAAGTGGGTGCAGGTTGTATGGGAACTCTACTGTCTTGGCAATTTTTTTCAGGAAAAACCCAACACAGTTCTAGAAATAAGATTATTAAAACATAAAAATATTGGGAAAAATCAGTAACACTCATGTAAACATCTGTTGATTTGGGCATTCTTGTGGTCATGTATTTCTTTAATTTCCTTCCCAAATGTCATAACTTCATTCGACAGTCTGAAGGAAAGAATTTGCTTCTTCATCTCCTCTTTTCATAAGCATCAGTAGATATAACTGATATAACTATAACATTAATAGCTAACCTTTATTAAGTATTTGTTATTTGCTGGACAATATGCTCAAGACTTGCCTGACATCATCTCATTTAGTTTTTAAACCAGAGTTTTAAACTAGCTGTTAAAATGGTCCTTATTTATAGATGAAGAATCTGAGGCTTAGAAGAGCTAATAGCTTGTTGAAGGTTATTTGGCTAAGCTGGAGAGTCAGTGTGACTAAAAGCCACCTGTCCTTGGTCCCCATGCTTTCAGACACTTGATCAGGTAGACTTCCATTCAGCTGCATATAACAGAAGCCCATCTATAATTGTTGGGGCTTATTTTTCTCATGTGAAAAAGACTGGGGTCTTGTGTGGGCTTAACCAAGAAGTTACCAAGGACTCAGACTCCTTTTTTACCTCCTTCCTCATCTTGAGTATATGGCATTGTCTCTTACAACCCAGCATCATGTATGTATTTTAGGATAAGAGAAGGAAGTCATAAAGAAGAAAGGCTGTCACAAACGTCAGGAAAACAAAACTTCCTCAAATTCCCAGCAGTCCTCTGTTAATATGTTATTGTCAGAATATTGTCATCTACTGCAAGAGGGACTGGGGGATTTAGTTCAGTATTTTTTTAATTTAAAATAAAAACATGAAGACTGCAATTGCTGTTCAGAACAAAATGGGATTCAATCTGTAGGGAAAAGGGGAAAGAATATCTAGCATATTGTTGGTGAGTAAATTAAAGAATGGATATTGGTTGACGACTGGAATGTTTGCCATACTATTTGAGCTTTTCTATGTTTCTGGGGGTACAGATCCACTGGAAACATAGTTTCTGCTCTTAAATCACTCATAGTTAACTAAAGGATACAATCTTATAAGTCATGTGGAATTATAGAGGTAGTCTCGGGGAGAAAGAATGACACTGAAACCTGAGAGAAGTGGAGAGGTCTACCTGGAGGAAGGGGCATATGGACTTAGAATAAAAGGATGAATAAAAGAAATACTAAATGAAGGGAAAATTTATTTCATGCATTGAGATAAAAGCACATGGTACAAGTAGGGACCAAAAGCAGTCTGGAATTGAGGAAGCTCTGTATTAGTCTCCCCTGATGGACATCTCCAAACTACCCTGGTTTTTCTCTTTCTCTTTCTCACCTCCCTCATAGCTCCTTCTCATCTGTGAAGTCTCAGGGACAATACCTTCTCAGAGAGACTTCTCCCATTGCCCTACCTAGAGACCTCCTACCTTGCCCTACCTGTTAATCTCTAATGTAGCTGTTGCTCATATCTTTCTTAATATTTACTCTGTATCAGTATATGGTAACAAACATCAAGTATTTGTACAATGACAGAAATGATAGTTGCTTAAGTTGTTTAATTTTAGAGGTATGAATCTCAAGTTGCTGTCTTCTGGGTATAAGTCCAGATACGCCCATCAGATACTTAATCTTTGAATATATTTTAACATTAATCTTATATATATTTTTTCTCCTGAGAATTTCTTTTACAGTTTAATTTAACAAGAACCAAGGGCACTCAATAGGGTTATGTCTACTATGTCTCTGAATTTTTCAAAGTATTTAATAGAATATGTACTCATAGTAGATGAACAATATAATGTAATATGAAACTAGGGATCTATGAAAATACCTTAAATATAACTATTTCCATTGTGAAATGAACTGAAAAGTTCATTTCTACTGTCATTTAAAACCATCCTGGCGGGGGGGTGCACCTAGATGGTTTAGTCGTTAAGCATCTGCCTTCAGCTCAGGTCATGATCCTAGGATCCTAGGATTGAACCCCCCATTGGGCTCCCTGCTCAGCGGGAAGCCTGCTTCTCCCTCTCCACTCCTCCTTTTTGTGTTCCACTTTCACTGTGTCTCTCTCTCGGTCAAATAAATAAATAAATTTTAAAACAAAACAAAACAACAAAAAACCATTCTGGAGTGCCTGGGTAGCTCTGTCAGTTAAGTGACCGATCCTTGATTTTGGGTCAGGTCATGATCTCAGGGTACTTAATGTTCTCTCTTTCCCTCTTGCTCTGCCCCCAACCCCTGCACTGTCTCTGGAAAAAAAAAAAAACAACAACACAAAAAAACACAAAAACAAACAAACAAAAAACTAAACAACAACAACAAAAACACCCCACCATTCTGGTCTTACTTATGAATAGATCAGTTGATATTTTGGGAAGTTCAAGCAAAATTTAGCTGTTGTTGATTGCTATGACACAGTAGAATAGAATGCATGACATATTTTGTGATTCAGATTTTTATATGATTGCAGAAAAGTGTTTATGTATACAGGTCCTCTGCCTGCTGAGGACCCATCAACTGCAGAGAAATACAGTAATAAAAAAAATAAGTTCATTTCTTAGAAATTCTGAAACAATTGAATGCAATCTAGAGAAATTTATTCTCATTGGGTACTCCTCATTTATACTGGCATGGCCAGTTTCCCAATAGTTTTATTCTTTATTTATAATGTATTTTCTGCTTTTGCCTCATGCTGTGCCACAGCGAGTAATCTTGTTTTGAAATGCAGTATGACAAAGAACCATGAGACCAGATCCCCAAAGCAGTCCTTTCCAGGATGGAGTCCAAGACTTCCAAGCGGCCCCAGGACTTCATGTTGTCAGAGCTGAAAATGTTGTCTGGGGGAAAAGGTTAAAGAGGGACCCAGGAGAGAGCCCAGGAGGGAACATGGATGGTGGGGAGAGGAGAACAAGACCATAAATTATTTACTGGCAAAAGGGAAACATACATTAATTTCAATAAATAAGATTTTCCAGGGGTGCCTGGGCGGCTCAGTTGGTTAAGAGGCTGCCTTTGGCTCAGGTCATGATCTCAGGGTCCTGGGATCGAGCCCAGCATCAGGCTTCCTGCTGAGCAGGGAGCCTGCATCTTTCCCTCTGCCTGCCGCTCTGCTTACTTGTGCTCTCTATCTCTCTGTCAAATAAATAAATAAAATCTTAAAAAAATATATTTTTCATAAGAATCAGAAAAATAAAGCCTGACCATGACAACTGTGGATCTTTATTCATTGAAGTCAGCATAGAATCACAAAAGGACAGATTTAGCCTCTCAAGATCAAAGTCGTTAGGCATTTTAGTGGGAAGGGCTGTAAATTGAGATCCTGTCAATAGGGACCCCATAGGAAACAAATCCAAGTTAAATAAATCGTGACCTGGTGGTGTTTCTCAGAAATTTTTCCTGATTCTTTCTACTGTCTTTTCCTAAGGTTCTCCTGGTACAGACTGGACACAGTGCCTCTGTCCAGGTCTGCCCCCCAAAACAGCTAAAAGTCATGTGATCTTCCCTATCTTCTGCTTTTCCAGCATTGCCCTTTCCCATCACAGGCTCTCACTGCCTTGTTTTCTTCTTCCTTACTGGTGTGCACTTGTAGGTTTGAGGAGCTCTCACATCAAGAGGCAGCAGTGAGAGCTTCGAATGTGAAGGCTATCTCAAGGATCCGAAGCTTTTTATTCAGCACAGATTTGGGATATCTTTTCTCCAGTATCTTTCTGACACTTCAGAAAGAATCAGCTGTCTTATTCCTAGTTTCTAATATATAATGCATCATATAGGATTGCCACACAAACTTGAATGTCTTTCAGGGGTACCCTCTAAAAATAAGAGGTGAACTGTCAATCATGGTTGGAAATCAGGTTTCTCAGACTTCTATGGTGATATTTTACCAAGATGATGGTGGAAACTGACATTATGGTTGAAGCATACTAGCTTTAATGGGTAATAACCACTAGCAAAATTGGTCTTGCCCATGGAATGGAGACAAGTTGAAGATTAATTTCATGGTGATGGCATTTCAGGAGCATTCAAGGTGCAAGAGAGTTTGAGGGATGCTCACAGCATAGGTATTTCAGGTGTTACTCCTGAGGAAGCAGTGTCTGGAGGAAAGGATATTTTAACAGAAATCTGAAGAATAAGTAGGAGTTAACCAGGTGAAAGGGAAGGTGGAAAATTTGAAGTGAGCAGAGAAGAACATTCCAGGCAGAGGCAAGAATATATTCACAGGTTGGGAGGTCTGTGGCATGTCTGAGAGAATTACACGTCATAAGTGTGGATGGGTTACAGTTTACTATGAGGGAGGATATACAGAGATGAAGATAGAGACGTAAACAAAGTCATACTGTGAATAACCTGTGAAAAGACTCAGGGAGTAACATGAAGAAATTTAAAGTTCATTTTGAAAGCAGTGGGGGCCGCCTGAAGGCTGTTAACCAGGGAAGTTATGTAATCAGAGAGATGCTTGGAAAGATTCTTCTGTCATGTAGGGAGTAGAGTGGAAACTGGCAAAGACAGAGGGCAGGGAAGTTGTTAAAAAGGCCTTGGAGAAATCTGGACAAGAAGAGTGGTGACCTGAACTCAATCAGTGTCTTGGTTATCTATTACTGCATAAGAGTTCCTCCCCCAGCTAATAAAATAAAATAACTTAGTGGGTAAAACAGCAACCATTCTATTACAGTTTTGGTAAGTGAGAAATTTGTACTGGGCATGGGGGCATGGATTGTCTCTGCTACTTGATGATGGGACTGTTGGTGAGAGATGGTTGGTTGGATAGCTCCACCGGGCCCTCTGCCTGGGGCCTTTTTTTTTTTTTTTTCTGATGGGGCAGCAGTGTCCCAGAAGTCTCCTTATTTCCCTTCCTCACACTTCCATGCACAAGAAAGTATGAATATATCCTTTAATCTGCATCCCATAAATATTTTATACATCCTTTTATTAAACTCATCCTGTTGATTGTATATTATACATAGAATGATATGTGTAAAGCAAATTTAGCATGAAATTTCCCCTTTTATCATTTTCATTCTAGAACCTAGAAGCTATCCAAATATATTTTACTTCAGTTAAATTTAATAATTACAAATAATGAGATCCAGTGGTTTTATATAAATATTTCAGTATCTAACAATTAAATTATTACCAGCATTTAATTTCAGTTAGGATACCAATCTAGTAAACCACAGTGGTAAATAAATATCTCAATCTTTTCACATATAAAAATTAATGTTCTTTTGCTAACTAGAAATAAGAAGATTGTAAAAATTATTGTTCAGCTCTATGGTAGTTAGATTTTATGCTTAATCATCACAGTAACTGAATTAGCCCCCATTAATATTTACTTCTTCTTCTCTTAAGACCTTGATTCTACCTTTTTATTTATTTTAATGAACCATATGGTCAATTTTATTTTAATGTCCATGTGGTCAGTATATCCTCACTCATCTCTCTTTTGGAAAGAGGTGGGATATAAAAAGTAAATGCATGCATAAACTCAGGTATATGTTTCTGTCATCAGCGAGAGAGATATTTATGCCTTATAACATCAGAAACTTTATCTTTTTAGTTGATTAATTAATGGAACATTATTTGTAGTTCCCTCCCACTCATTTGCCTCTATTTAATGATCTGAGAAAGAAAGGTAGTAACACAGCAATGAAAATTTTAATGATATTAAATGTGGTGGCTTGGCAAGCAACTATAGGAATAGAGAGACTGCATGAAAGAGCCTAAGGAATTTAGGAATCCGAGCAAAAAAGAAAAGTAGATTCAAGCAGGAATTAAATGCAGATTAAGACATCTGGAGAGAGGTATTAAATGCAGACATTCAGGAGGCAGGTAAAATCATAAAGGCTGAGAGAAAGTAATGCTGAGGTAATAGCACATCAACTATTCCATTATATAGTGGCAACATAATGACTAATTCACTTTTGTGTCTCCAATTTTGAATCCCTCTACAGAAAAGTGATTGATTATGTATCTCTTGAAAGAACTTTAGAATTCCAGAAGCTTCAATGGAAGTGCCATATAATTACTAGAATGAGGAAACTGCCTAGTATTGTATTACAAGATCTCCACCTGCTTCTCCCATTTATTTCACACTAAAAAAAGGAAGCATACCAAAGTCATTATCAAGGGAGCCACTAGTGTGATGCATACGAAAAGCATTCATATATAGAATCACCCAGAACCTCAAAACCCTCCATTAACTTCAGGGTTCTTATCCCCTATTTCCTATTTATTGAAAAATGGCTCGCACATACATCACATTGTAAGGCAAGTAGTGGTATCCAGTGTCTCTGTCCCACATGTGACTATAGAGGACTGACTTCCCATATTCATTTGTAATATGTATTACAAATGAATACATGAATAGAATACAAATATTAAATATTCTATTATATATACATATAATAGAAGATTAATTTGGAGGAATCCATGTACCTATTATCGAGCTTGTCAACTCATGTGCAATCCTGTTTGTTCTATGCTTCTATGCACACTCTGCCCACTCACTCACCTCACACTCTGGATTAGGATGAAGCACATCTAGATGGTATGTAGATATAAAAGATAAGTATCTACCTATATTTATCTATCTATAGACAGGGATACACACACACACACACACACATATATATATAACTTTATGTATTATACATATATGTACATACACCTGACAGCATCACAACTGTGTCATTACCATTCCTAAAATATTTTCAATTCCTCCTTAATAACATCATATTCACATTTATACTTTTAATATTCAGGCTGGTCCACACAGAGTAGTGTTCGGTAAATGTCTGTAGGAATGAATGAACGATGACTTCTTTCTATTTATTCAATCTGTTAATTCAAGAACACGATATCACTACTTCCACATAATTGCTGCTCTTCCATCTCTCAAAACCCTTCCCAAGGTCTCTTTCCTGAAAAAAACTTCCATAATATTTCTAAGTAAAGTTTATTATTACTTCTGCCTTTACCCAACTGTAAATTCTGGATGTATTTGAGCACGAACCATGTCCTGGTCTAAATGTGCTAAATGCTTAGCCTAAACAGATACATTTTGGACTCAGTTTGATTCTAGAGTCCATGCTTCTCATGGATTTTACTTTATATTTGTACTGCGCTTACTAACAAAGTTCCTGATACGTAATAGAAGCTCAAAAAAAAAAAAATCTTGAAGGTAGAAAGAGTAACAGAGGAAAGAAGGGATGAGAGGGAGATGGAGGGTTAGAAGGGAAAAAAAGATGAAAGAGAGGGGGGCAAAGGAAGAAGGTGTAGAAGGAGAGGAAAAGAAGAGAAGGGATGGAGGGAGGGAAGCAGGAGTCAGTATTGAGACTATTGGAGAGGGAGAGAAATAAGACAGACATTTATTTGGCACTATACGTTTTCAAAACGTGTTTTTATTCACCGTATTTGATTTCCTTAATAACTCGTAAGGTGGATATCATAGTGATCTGGACTCTCTAGAGAGATAAAGACATCTATCTAATGAAACTAGTTGAATTGGCTCTGTATCCTCAGTCTTTTGACTCCACATGTTTTTTGGTAGGAGAAGCGTCCCAACTGAAAGAACTAAATGATCCTTGCCTAGAATACAATACTCTAGATCAGGGATCTGTAGTGTTTTGTTTTTTTGTTTTTTTTTTTTGAAGAAAAGCAAAATGGTTGAACAATGGAAGCCTCAGAATGACTGAGATTGATGATGTGGTAGCGGGTAGTACGAGGGGGTCTACAGACAGGGATACCGTCAGTGGGATGTGGAGGAGGATAGAGTTGGGGGATGTCCACAGGGCAGCATCTTTCTCCTTTGCATTTTGTAAACTGCCTAAAATCATGGCCTCGAATCAGTCATGCCTGGTAAGAACATCACCAGCATAAAACTACCTCTTACAAGGTGGTCTCAACTGCAGGGTAATTTCAGGTGGTCATTTTTTATGTCAGAATTACAGCCAATTTAAAGTAACACCTGAGCCTCACCCTGTAAATCTCTTTCACTCTTTCAGAGCTGTGTTTGATTCTTTTAGCTTTCAGCACACTTCCTACTTCGGTATTTAAATAGTTCTCATTAATTGTCAATTAGATTATAAATATGCAATGGAAAGAAACATGTCTTTTTGTTATGACTATATATAGAGCTTATAATAGTTCCTAAAATATAATAATCAGTTCTTTAATATATATAAATAAATGGGTGAATGAGTGAATGATAATGCATATTCCATTTTCCTTTGTGACTTAGAGAGCATTAGTACCATTTTCACAAAGTGTGAAATATGATTGTACAAACATGGTGTGCCTACAATTTTTCATTTATAGTTGAATGCCTATTAATTATTACCTTTGTGTACTATTTTATATTTTATTTTTACAGTTTAAGTATACATTAATATTAGAGTAAATCTTAATTAAGGAGGAAGTAGAGGAATATAAAAACCCTAGGGGCAGTTGCACATGAGCGATGTAGCTCTCTTTTTAGCCATAAAACTTAGGAAGACATCTTAGAACCAAGTGATCCAATTCCTCTTTATCCCTGATTTTAGAGATCAAGTTAAAGTTTTACAAAAGATCACAGTTAAATAATAGTGAAACTAGGACCGGATTGAAGGCTCTTTACTCTTATCTCAGTAATTTTCCCTTAATTCATCCTATTTCACATTGTCACATTCATCCAGCTTTAAAATTTCGTGGTTTATGATAACTACAATCTGGAAATTTAACAATAATTTTGCAAGTGTAAAATTTAACCTACCCTCACTTTTCCAAACAAGCATTCAGTACTATTCCAACTGTGCAAAGGAGGTAAAATGTGAGTGTTTCTTCTAAGCATTATTTAAACCCACCATTTGAAGTCATGCACAATAAACCATTTATCCTTGGGTACAACCCTCCTGGTGTCCAATTTCTTACATATGTGATACCATTTCAAAAATACAACTTGAACTATTTTCATGGTAATGTAACATTGCAATATTGTAAGTGTTTCGTAAACAAAGGAGAAATCCCAGGTTGGACCAGTTGAAGATTCACACATAAATCTGGGTTGCAGATCTAATTTCTGAAATATTTCATTATGTGACAGACATTGCAAATTAACAAGCATTTTTCTTTTGGGGAAAATCAATGCCATACCAGTTAGCACTAATGAGAAATAAACTCAAAATAGCTTGACGATTAAATAATTCAAATGTTACGTAAAAGCCAAATCTATTTAAAAACTAATTTCCCCCAGTAAGTTACTACAATTTTCACTTTGTAAATCATTCTAGAAATGATTTCATGGGACTTCACTCCTGTGCCTTAATACGTAGGAAGAAAATATTGTGCCCAAGTAAAGCATAAGAAAGGAACACATTATTTAATCCAAAAACTTCAAGCTAATGATCAAAATAAATTCCTTAGACTTTTCTTTACAGGTCCTCTCTTTTCTTGTTAGTAAATTATATCCTTTAGGAAAACATATAGTAACCTTTTAAGTTTACTTGGATTCATACTCCAAGTCACAGGGTGCAGCCAACTTTTACTTTTCTAATCATTCCTAATAAGAGTTAGCATTTTGAGTGCAACAGGGTTGATTAAAGGACATGAATATCAGCTAACAGCAGCATATACTATCTGTTTCAGTAGCCCTCATAATTTTAGCTGAATCTTTTGGAACTCTAGTAAAAAAAAATTAGCAAAAGAAAGAAAGAGAGGAAGGGAGGGAAGGAGGAAGGGGAGTTTTTATGTTATGTAGAGTTCATAGATTCTGTTGTTGGAAGTCATCTCAGAAATCCCTCCTTCCTGAATCACCTTGACAAATTTTATGACAAATGTTTGTTTCTACCTAAATACCTTTTGTGAAGGCAATTCACCTCCTCACAAAACCCCTTCATCCATTGTCTGTTAGTTTTCATTGGTAGGGAATTTGTTCCTTACACGTTCATAGTTCTGTCAGGTCATAGTTCTGTCCTCTGGGATCCCACAGAACAACTCTAGCCCCCTTTTTTATCTGTCATATATGAAGACTACTGTCATAACTCTATACATGTTTTTATGCAGGTGACTAAAGGAGTTGCCATTATAGGCAGAGGAGAGGAGAGAGGAATTTGCCTGGATTTGATGGTGTTTCTGAGATTTGGTTCCTGTCAGGTTAGAGATGGTGAACAGGACCCAAGGACATCACCCCTGATCTGTCCTTCTGCATCCTGTTTCCTCTTGGTTCTCCTATTACATGCACAAGTAGAGTGGGTGGATCTAAATTCTTCAGAAATGGAACAAAAAATGCTCAAACAGGCTTAGAAATGGATTATGAAAGGCTGGCCAAAGACAGAAAGCAGAATAATGAAAGAAAGAAGTAAACAGAACTTAAGGAGAGAATCCATCCTATAAGAAAATTAAATGGGTGCCTACTAAAATGCACAGTCCACCATTGGCTGAATAATTGGACTCAAAATAAGTACAAATGGCTTAAAAAGTGATATCTTTGGACTCTGATGGTTTCCAACAGATAAATATTTCTACAGGGCAAACTTATTAAATGCTGCAAACTACATTTTCTTGCCTGTGTCACCACATCAAGTCATTTACTTGAGAAACATGTATACAACACTTAGAAGAAACATTTTGTGGTTGTAGGTGAAGGTAAGGAGATGTATTTTAAAAATGAATATACTGACACCTCTGCTCTTGAGGAGCTCACAGTCTATTTTGTATATAGATAGAAACAGATTAATTGTAATATCATGGTGGAATCATATTACAGAGATATAACAAAAAATGACTGTGAGAGAAGAGATATCAGTGCAGTCTTTTCAGTATTGACAGAGAAGTCTCACTGAAGACCTCACCTTACAAGATTTAGAAGATATTATGGAGATGAATATTGAGGGATGATTTGGGGTTTATTAAATTAAAAAAAAAAAGTGTAGGGAGGAAGTGTTCCAGGAGGGTAGGGGTACTTAGGCATGGGGAGCATTATGAAAGCATCTGGTGTGTCCAAGGCCCCAGAAAAGATCAATGGGGCAGCAGATGGAGGAGGAAAAGATGATTTGGAAGGTAAAGTGGGGTGGATTGTGAAGTTTTGTTTGCCAGACCAAAAAGTTGGACTCTTCATTCAATAATCAACTAGAAATAAGAGTTTTGGGTTTCCAAAGTTGAAGTGTAAATAATCAGCTTCATTTTCTAAATCAAAAGGAAAAAATAATAATGAAGATTCTCTAGAAGCAATGTAGGAAATGTAAGTAGAAAACAAATCAGGAGACTTAAAAAAAAAGATTTTATTTACTCATTTGAAAGAGAGAGAGAGAAAGAGAGCATGAGTGTGAGGAGAGGCACAGGGAGAGGGAGAACAAGACTCCCAGGACCCCGAGATCATGACCTGAACTGAAGGCAGATGCTTAAACAATTGAGCCACCCAGTTGCCCCCCAAATCAGGAGACTTTTGCCACATTTCTGGAGAGATAAGATGCAGGATTGCATTGAAGAGCAGTGGTGGCAAAGACAGAAAAAGAATACATTCTTTTCAAGTTGGAAAAAAAAATGTTTATTGCATATATATATATATAATCTCCTCTCATTTCCCCTCTTCTTCAATACCCTTGATGTAAAGGAAATTATTATGCCTTATAAGAACCTCACTCAAGGGGCACCTGGGTGGCTCAGTGGGTTAAGCCTCTGCCTTCGGCTCAGGTCATGATCTCAGCGTCCTGGGATCGAGCCCCGCATCGGGCTCTCTGCTCAGCGGGGAGCCTGTTTCCTCCTCTCTCTCTCTCTGCCTGCCTCTCCGCCTACTTGTGATCTCTGTCAAATAAATAAATAAAATTTAAGAAAAAAAAAAAAAAAGAACCTCACTCAAATGTGTGGACAGTGCTCCATCTATGTATTCTTCTGTGTTTGCAAGGTGCATGTTCATAGAACCATCTATAAGTACCAGGTAGCCTTTGTATTCCATTCCCCACTGAAGTTTCCCCATTACTGGCTTTCCTGTTAGTCCATTGAGGAAAGAAGTTTGGGATTGAGAGGGCTAAACTCATTGCAAGGATAAGGAAATGCTACAGGCCACTCACCATGACCCAGCTGTCGTCCGTCCCTTGTGACTGGAGTGGCCAAAAGAATACATTTTTTAATTAACATATAATGTATTATTAGCCCCAGGGGTACAGGTCTGTGAATCATCAGACGTCCACACTTCACAGCACTCACCATAGCACATACCCTCCCCAAGGCCCATAACCCAACCACCCTCTCCTAACTCTCCTGCCCACAACAACCCTCAGTTTGTTTTGTGAGATTAAGAGTCTCTTATCGTTTGTCTCTCTCCTGATCCCATCTTGTTTCATTTTTTCCTTCCCTACTCTCCAAAGCCCCCACTTTGCATCCCAAATTCCTCATCAGGGAGATCATATGATAATTGTCCTTCTCTAATTGACTGATTTCGCTCAGCATAATACCCTCTAGTTCCATCCACGTATTTGCAAATGGCAAGATTTCATTTTGATGGCTGCATAGTATTCCATATTCCACATAGTATATATGTGGTATATATGTGGTATATATATAAATACCACATCTTCTTTATCCATTCATCTGATAATGGACACCTAGGCTCTTTCCATAGTTTGGCTATTGTGGACATTGCTGCTATAAACATTCGGGTGCACACACCTCTTCGGATCACTACATTTGTATCTTTAGGGTAAATACCCAATAGTGCAGTTGCTGGGTTGTAGGGTAGCTCTATTTGTAACTTTTTGAGGAACCTCCATGCTGTTTTTCAGAGTGGCTGCACCAGCTTGCATTCCCACCAACAGTGTAGGAGGGTTCCCCTTTCTCCACATCCTCGCCAGTATCTGTCATTTCCTGACTTGTTCATTTTAGCCATTCTGACTGGTGTGAGGTGGTATCTCATTGTGGTTTTGATTTGTATTTCCCTGATGCCCAGTGATGTGGAGCACTTTTTCATATGTCTGTTGGCCATCTGGATGTCTTCTTTGCAGAAATATCTGTTCATGTCCTCTGCCCATTTCTTGATTGGATTATTTGTTCTTTGGGTGTTGAGTTTGCTAAGCTCTTTATAGATTTTGGATACTAGCCCTTTATCTGATATGTTGTTTGCAAATATCTCCTCCCATTCTGTCAGTTGTCTTTTGGTTTTGTTGACTGTTTCCTTTGCTGTACAAAAGCTTTTGATCTTGATGAAGTCCCAATAGTTCATTTTGCCCTTGCTTCCCTTGCCTTTGGCCATGTTCCTAGGAAGAAATTGCTGCAGCTGAGGTTGAAGAAGTTGCTGCCTGTGTTCTCCTCAAGAACTTTGATGGATTCCTTTCTCACATTGAGTTCCTTCATCCATTTTGAGTCTATTTTCATGTGTGGTGTAAGGAAATGGCCCAGTTTCATTTTTCCGCATGTGGATGTCCAATTTTCCCAGCACCATTTGTTGAAGAGACTGTCTTCTTTCCATTAGACATTCTTTCCTGCTTTGTCAAAGATTAGTTGACCATAGAGTTGAGGGTCTATGTCTGGGCTTTCTATTCTGTTCCTTTGGTCTGTGTCTGTTTTTGTGCCAGTGCCACACTGTCTTGTTGATGACAGCTTTGTAATAAAGTCTGGAATTGTGATGCCACCAACTTTGGCTTTATTTTTCAACATTCCTCTGACTATTTGAGGCCTTTTCTGGTTCCATATAAATTTTAGGATTATTTGTCCCATTTCTTTGGGAAATAAAATTGATGGTATTTTGATAGGGATTTCATTAAGCATGTAGATTGCTTTAGGTAGCATAGACATTTTCACAATATTTGCTCCTCCAATCCATGAGCATGGAACACTTTTCTATTTCTTTGTGTCTTCCTCAATTTCTTTCATGAGTACTTTATAGTTTTCAGAACAGATTCTTTGCCTCTTTGGTTAGGTTTATTCCTAGGTATCTTATGGTCTTGAGTGCAATTGTAAATGGGATTGACTCCTTAATTTCTCTTTCTTCTGCCTTGTTGTTGTTGTACAGAAATGCAACTTACTTCTGTGTGTTGATTTTATAGCCTGACACTTTACTGAATTCCTGTACAAGTTCTAGCAGATTTGGAGTGGAGTCTATTGAGTTTTCCACATAAAGTATCATACCATCTTTAAAGAGTGATAGTTTGACTTCTTCTTTGCCAATTTGGATGCCTTTAATTTCTTTTTGTTGTCTGATTGCTGAGGCTAGGACTTCTAGTATTATGTTGAATAGCAATGATGATAATGGACATCCCTACCGTGTTCCTGACCTTAGTGGAAAAGCTCTCAGTTTTTCTCCATTGAGAATAATATTTGCTGTGGATTTTTCATAAATGGCTTTGATGATATTGAGGTATGTATCCTCTATCCCACACTTTGAAGGGTTTTGATCAAGAAATGATGCTGTGCTTTGTCAAATGCTTTTTCAGCATCTATTGAGAGTATCATATGGTTCTTGTTCTTTCTTTTGTTAATGTATTGTATCACATTGATTGATTTGCGGATGTTGAACCAGCCTTGCAGCCCTGGGATAAACCCCACTTGGTTGTGGTGAATAATCCTTTTAATGTACTGTTGGATCCTACTGGCTAGTATTTTGGTGAGAATTTTCGCATCTGTGTTCATCAAGGATTTTGGTCTGTAATTCTCTTTTTTGATGGGATCCTTGTCTGGTTTGGGGATCAAGGTGATGCTGGCCTCACAAAATGAGTTTTGAAGTTTTCCTTCCATTTCTATTTTTTGGAACAGTTTCAGGAGAATAGGAATTCATTCTTCTTTAAATGTTTGGTAGAATTCCTCTGGGAAGCTGTCTGGCCCTGAGCTCTTGTTTTTTGGGAGATTTTTGATGACTGCTTCAATCTCCTTACTGGTTATGGGTCGGTTCAGGTATTCTATTTCTTCCTGGCTCAATTGTGGTAGTTTATATGTCTCTAGGAGTGCATCCATTTCTTCCAGATTGTCAAATTTGCTGGTGTATAGTTGCTCATAATATGTTCTTATAATTGTTTGTATTTCTGTGGTGTTGATTGTGGTCTCTCCTCTTTCATTCATGATTTTATTTATTTGGGTCCTTTCTCTTTTCTTTTTGATAATTCTGGCCAGGGGTTTATAAGTCTTTTTTTAAAGATTATATTTATTTATTTGTCAGAGAGAGTGAGCACAGGCAGGCAGAGGCAGAGGGAGAAGCAGGCTCCCTGCTGAGCAAGGAGCCTGTTGCAGGACTCGATCCCAGGACACTGAGATCATGACCTGAGTTGAAGGCAGCCACTTAACTAACTGAGCCACCCAGGCATCCCGGGGGTTTATCAATCTTATTAATTCTTTCAAAGAACCAGCTCCTAGTTTCATTGATTTGTTCTATTGTTTTTTGTTTGTTTGTTTCTATTTCATTGATTTCTGCTCTGATCTTTATCATTTCTCTTCTCCTGCTAGGTTAAGGGTTTCTTTGCTGTTCTTTCTCCAGCTCCTTTAGGTGTAGGGTTAGGTTGTATATTTGAGAGCTTTCTTGTTTCTTGAGAAAGTCTTGTATGACTTTGTATGACTATATATTTTCCTCTCAGTACTGCCTTTGCTGTGTCTCACAGATTTTAAACAGTTATGTTTTCGTTATCATTTGATTCCATGAATTTTTTCAATTCTTTTTTAATTTCCTGGTTGACCCATTCATTCTTTAGTAGGATGCTCTTTAGCCTCCATGTATTTAAGTTCTACTTTCCTCTTATGATGGAGTTCTAGCTTCAGATATTGTGGTTTGGAAATATTCAAGGAATGATCCCAATCTTTTGGTACCAGTTGAGACCTGATTTGTGACCAGGATGTGATCTATTCTGGAGAATGTTCCATGGGCACTAGAGAAGAATGTGTATTCTGTTGCTTTGGGATGGAATGTTCTGCATATATCTGTGATGTCATCTGGTTCAGTGTGTCATTTAAGGCCTTTATTTCCTTGGTGATTTTCTGCTTGGATGATCTGTCCATCTCAGTGAGGGGGGTGTTAAAGTCCCCTACTATTATTGTATTATTGTCGATGTGTTTCTTTGATTTTGTTATTTATTGGTTTATATAGTTGGCTGCTCCCATGTTAGGGGCATAGATATTTAAAATTGTTAGATCTTCTTGTTGGACAGACCCTTTGAGTATGATGTAGTGTCCTTCCTCCTCTCTTATTATAGTCTTTGGCTTAAAATCTAATTGATCTGATAAAAGGATTGCCACCCTAGCTTTCTTTTGATGTCCATTAGCATGGAAAATTGTTTTCTACCCCCTCACTTTAAGTCTAGAGGTTTCTTTGGGTCTAAAATGAGTTTCTTATAGACAGTAAATCGATTTTTTTTAATCCACTCTGATACCCTGTGTCTTTTGATTGGGACATTTAGCCCATTTACATTCAGGATAACTATTGAAAGATATGATTTTAGTTCCATTGTATTGCCTGTAAGGCGATTTTACTGTATATTGTCTCTGTTCCTTTCTGGTCTACTACTTTTAGGCTCTCTCTTTGCTTAGAGGACCCCTTTCAATATTTTCTGTAGGGCTGGTTTGGTATTTACAAATTCTTTTAGTTTTTGTTTGTCCTGAAAGCTTTTTATTTCTCCTTCTATTTTCAATGAGAGCCTAGCTAGATATAATATTCTTGGCTGCATGTTTTTGTCATTTAGTACTCTGAATATATCATGACAGTTCTTTCTGGCCTGCCAGGTCTCTGTGGATAAATCTGCTGCCAATCTAATATTTTTACCATTGTATATTACAGACTTCTTGTCCCAGGCTGCTTTCAGGATTTTTCTCTTTGTCACTAAGACTTGTAAGTTTTACTATTAGATGATGGAGAGTGGACCTATTTTTAATTGATTTTCAGGGGGTTCTCTGTGGCTCCTGGATTTTGATGCTTGTTCCCTTTGCCATACTAGGGAAATTCTCTACAGTAATTTGTTCCAATATACCTTCTGCCCCCTTCTCTCTTTCTTCTTCTTCTGGAATCCCAATTATTCTAATATTGTTTCATCTTATGGTATCACTTATCTCTCGAATTCTCCCCTCGTGGTCCAGTAGTTGTTTCTCTTTTGCTCAGCTTCTTTATTCTCCATCATTTTGTCTTCTATATCACTAATTCTCTCTTCTGCCTCATTTATCCTAGCAGTAAGAGCCTCCACCTCATTAATAGCTTTTTTCTGTTTCAGCTTGATTACATTTTAGTTCTTTTATTTCTCCAGAAAGGGTCAAACAGTGCTTCTCTAATATCTTCCATGCCGTTTTCCAGCCCAGCTAGCACCTTGAGAATCATCATTCTGAATGCTAGATCTAACATATTGCTGATGTCTATATTGATTAGGTCCCTAGCCTTTGGTACTGCCTCTTCTTTTTTTGGTGAGTTTTTCCACCTTGTCATTTTATCCAGATGAGAATATATGAATGAGAGAATAGAATACTAAAATGGTAGCAAAGACCCCAGAAGAATATATGCTAACCAAATCAGAAGAGACCCCAAATCGGGGGAGAAGAAAGGGGATTAAAAGAAGTTTTAAAAAAACTAAAAAGTATACATTAACCTGGTGAATAGAACAGAGCCACCCACTTGATTTTGGGTGTATTTTCGTCTCTTAAAAGAAACTACCTCCCACAATTTTAAAGAAAGAAAAACTTTTATATATACAAAAATAAGGGTAAACATGATGAAGAGATGGAATATGACTGTAAAGATGAAAATTTAAAAAAATTCTCAAAAAGGAATTGATAAGATAAGTTGGCTGGAAAAAGAAAGAAAAAGAAAATGGAGAGAATTTGCTCGGGCTGGAGACTAGAACAAAGCCTTATGCTAGATTTAGGTATATTTTAATCTATAGAAGAAATTGTATCTCAAAATTATTTATGAGAAAAACCCTATATGTATACAAAAAATAAAGTTAGATACAATGAAGGATAAAATATGACTATAGGGGGCACCTGGGTGGCTCAGTGGGTTAAGCCTCTGCCTTCGGCTCAGGTCATGATCCCAGGGTCCTGGGATCGAGCCCCACATCGGGCTCTCCACTCAGCGGGGAGCCTGCTTTCCCCTCTTTCTCTGCCTGCCTCTCTGCCTGCTTGTGATCTCAGTCTGTCAAATGAATAAATAAAATCTTTAAAAAAAAATATGACTATAGTAATGAAGGTTTAAAGAGATTTTTTTTAGAAAGGTATTGTTAAGATTTTTTAGTAAGGTGTTGTTAAGATAAACTAGTTAAAAAAGATTAAAAGGGGAAAGAGGAAAAGTTAAAAAAATTAGAATAAGAAAAAATAAAATTAAATAAGAAATTAAATAAGAAAAAATAAAATTAAAAAATTAAATAAGAAAAAGATAAAATTTTAAAAATTAACTAACTGTGTAAGACTCTCTCGTGGGAAGAAAGCCATGAATTCCATGCTTTGCTTTCCCTTTCTCGGGAATTCAGCTGTAGTCCTTGATCAGTGAGCTTGGTCTTGGCTGGATGTTCTTGCTGATCTTCTGGGGAGAGGCTTGTTGTAGTGTTTCTCAGATGTCTTTGTCTGAGGCAGAATTGCACCACCCTTGCCTGGGGCCAGGCTAAGTAATCTGCTTGGGTTTGCTTTCAGGAGCTCTTGTTCCCTGAAGGCTTTCCTTTCCGTAAAGTTCTGGAGGATAGGCATGAAAATGGTGGATTCCCAATCTCTGGCTGGGAGGAGTTGAGAGCTCAGGGCCCTACTCCTCAGTGCACCCTCCTAGAAAAGCGCTCAATCACTCCCATCTCCCTGGTCTCTGGCTGCGTTCCGAGCTCACCCGGGCTGTGTCCGAGCTTCTCTGTCCCTGACGCACAGCCCTGTTTAGAGTCTCCAAATTCAGAATATTCCTGCTGCTCTGCTCTTCCGGTGGATGAAGGTGGGTCTTCCCAGATCTGCTACGTGTGGGACCCGTGCTCAAGGAGCAGTGGGCTGACTGTGCCACAGATCACAGTTTACAATAACCCCAAGTTGAGAGCTCACTCCTTGCCTCTGTCTCTGCAGCTGGCTTACCCGCTCTGATACCTGAAAGATCTGCTACACTCAGACACCCCTGATCCTTCTGTGATTCTGCAGGACCTGAGACCACACTGTCCTCATGAGGGCTTCACCCCCACTTAGCCTCTGGAGCCATGTCCTCAGTGGAGCAGACTTTTAAAAAGTTCAAATTCTGTGCTTCATTGCTCTGCCACTTGCCAGGAGCCAGCCCCTCCCCACCACAGTCTATCTTCCCGTCACTTTGGATTCACTTCTCCGCTCATCCTACGTTTCAGAAAGTGGTCAGTTTTCTGTTTCTAGAATTGCTGGTCTTCTCTTCTTTTTTTTTTTTTTTTAAAGATTTTATTTATTTATTTGTTAGAGAGAGAGAGCGAGTGAGCACAGGCAGACAGAGAGGCAGGCAGAGGCAGAGGGAGAAGCAGGCTCCCTGCCGAGCAAGGAGCCCGATGTGGGACTCGATTCCAGGACGCTGGGATCATGACCTGAGCCGAAGGCAGCTGCTTAACCAACTGAGCCACCCAGGTGTCCCCTGGTCTTCTCCTCTATCTCCAGTTGGGTTTGTAGGTGTCCAGAATGGTTTGATAACTATCTAACTGAACTCCTGTGACCTGATGTCATCTTAGTGCTACTTCTCTGCCATCTTGACTCCTCCCCCCCTGGAATGGCCAGAGTACATTTTTTAAAAAATTTTATTTATTTATTTAACACAGAGAGATCTAGATCACAAGTAGGCAGAGAGGCAGGAAGAGAGAGAGGATGAGGCAGGCTCTCTTTGGAGCAGAGAGCCTGATGCAGGTTTCAATCCCAGGACCCTGGAATCATGACCTGAGCCGAAGGCAGAGGCTTTAACCCACTGAGCCACCCAGGCTCCCCCAGAGTACATTTTTTTAGAGTCATTTCTGGGGCATAACTTAGATTTGGTGTCCACCTGGGTATGATGGTGAGAAGCAAGGCTTCTCAGTGGAAGGCTGGGTGGAGTTTTGTGATTAAGATTACAGGACTTGAAAGTTTTTGAGGAGATTATGTTGGAGGCATCTTTGTACATGCACGTGTGCAGATGGGCATGTCTATGTGTTTGTGAGAGGGCACTTGACAAGTCAGTGCACAGGCCCTTGGGTAGGCATGATTGGCCCCAGACTGTGGGGCTGGAACTGTGTCACAATGCCACTGCAGTGTCTGCAGTTAGATCTGTGTTTGGTGAGTATACTTCTGGGACACGGATGGGCATGTCTTCCTGCAGGTGCCGGGCAGGCAGGATTACTTCTAGACTGTGGCTTTGAAGGGTGGAGTCTGGTTATGGGGTTGCCTCAGGTTTGGCAGGTGGACCAATGTCAATGAATTTGTCCCAGGGCACAATGGGCACACCTCCCTCTGAGCCCCTGGGCAGGGAGGGGCTAGAGCTGGGTCATAGCTGCTTCTGGGTCTACAGTGATATTGGGGGCGGTGTCTGAAGTTAGTGGGCACAGGTGCATGGTGCTGGTAGCAGGACTCAGTTGAAATAGAGCTGTATTAACTCCAGAGGGAAATGTGATTGTTCCTGGGTCTGTAGCCAGGACAACAGTTGGTGAGCCTTCCTACTACCTGGGCACAGGACTCCTTCTCAAAATGGTCCTCCTTGATCTCGGACTTCACCAGGGTTTTGCCATCTCCTACCTGGATTCTATAACTTCCAACAAAGGCACTTTTGTCTGCGGGTGGCTGCCAAATTATCATTGCTAGCTATGGATGAGGCAGGGGACCTCCTATTCGGCCAAGTTACTGATGTCATTGCCCCTCACACCTCTCTTTGATTAACACTTCATGATTATTTATTTCATTTATTACAGATTCCATAAAAATGGGATATTTTTGACCACTTAATAATTTATGGATGGTTTTCTAGTATGGTCATATCGACTTTTGTTAATTTTGCAGCTTGATCAAATTTTCTTTTCTTTTTTTTTTTAAGATTTTTTATTTATTATTTATTTGACAGAGATCACAAGTAGGCAGAGAGGCAGGCAGAGAGAGAGGAAGGGAAGCAGGCTCCCTGCCATGCAGAGAGCCCGATGCGGAGCTCAATCCCAGGACCCTGGGATCATGACCTGAGCCAAAGGCAGAGGCTTTAACCCACTGAGCCACCCAGGCACCCCTTGATCAAATTTTCTATTGCAGTTTTATATTTATCCCCTTCTGGGCTGAGTGTCTGAAGTCACAGACATGAACACAGTGGTGACCATGTTGGGCTTCCTTTCTGTGGCTTGATCTGATGTTGTGTGCAAATGCCGTTTGATAAATAATTAAGGATAGAACGTTCACATGTAAAAATCAGTCTGTGATTCTTTTGTTCTGAGTAGCTCTTTTAGAGAAAAATACATTTTTTTTCTTTTATTTATTTTTATTTGACGTATAGCTGACATATAATATTAGTTTCAGGTGTAGAACACAGTGATTTGACAATTGTATACATACAAAATGCTTACCAGAAGAAATGTAGTTACTATGTGTCACCACTCAAAGTTATTACAGTATAATTGACTGTATTCCCTATGCTGTACTTTTCATTCCCGTGGCTTATTTATTTTATAACTGGAATTTTGTACCTCTTGATCTCCTTCACCTGTTTTGCTCATTCTACTGTCTCCTCCCTTTTGTTTTTTATTTTTTGTTTTTTTAAAGATTCTGTTTATTTATTTGACAGACAGAGATCACAAGTAGGAAGAGAGGCAGGCAGAGAGAGAGGAAGGGAAGCAGGCTCCCTGCCGAGCAGAGAGCCCGATGCGTGGGACTCGATCCCAGGATCCTGGGATCATGACCCAAGCCGAAGGCAGAGGCCTCAACCCACTGAGCCACCCAGGCGCCCCCATCTCCTCCCTTTAGACAGCCACCAATTCTCTATGTTTATGAGTATGGAAAAAATATATCTTTGAAAAGTAAAACCATTCCAAATTTCCTTCTGAAGCATGCATATTCTTCCTCCAACTCATAACACCTTTAACTAGGCATTCTAAAATATTCAGTCTCTGCTAGTTACATATTTCTCATAGTTTGGCTGAGAAGTAGAAAATAACTATCATTATTGAAAAACATCTGAGGCAAGATCATATTGAGTTACTGTTTTAAAAGATCGACCACTGATTAACAATGGAACAATTATTATTCCTTTTTGGAATTGCATAGAGAATATTGCAGGACTTTTGCTCTTGGGGGGAGAAATCATAATTATCTGAAAAATTTTTTTGTATGCACAATAATAAATATATATTTTGATGCAGTATCTTAGGGCACCTTTGTGGCTTTTGGAATACTTGTGTTGATTGACACTGGCTGTGAGAATGCCCACAGCAACTTTATCCCTAACTCCTCCCTAGATATTCTGCTTCAGGCAACTTATGTAATAGCAACACCCAGCTAAAGAGCTCTGGGAACCTATAGGGATACCAACAATAAGAAGATAATCATCACAGACATTTTTATTTTTAACCTAGAAGCAAAATGGTTATTAAAGATAAGATTTTTGTGAAGTCTCAAGTGGTCTTTTTTTTCATCTGCATGATTTTGTAGAACTAAAAAAATCAATTAACTTCTACAATATTGGTAGAACTGAATATAAGGTCATGGAATAAAATTAAATGTATGGCTCAAATAAACATATTTGTTTATAATTGGCTTTTAATCCGATTTGCATATCAGAGTCATCTGTGAACCTTAATACAGTTTATATAATATTGTCAATTATACTTTTGTCAATTAAAACTTAAAAAACGAGTCATCTGTAAAGATGGTTAAAGTTTAGATGCTTCGATTTCATGCCTCTCTGCCACTTACTTTGGGCAAGTCACTTAACCTCTCTGTGCCTCAGTTAATGCCTCTGTTAAATGGGGATAATACCTGCATCTTCATAGGAATGCTATGAAGATTAAATGAGTTAGTGCATGTAAGTATCTCAGGATAGTGCCTGGCACATAGAAAACATAGTATTTACTACTGTTTTTCTATGTATGAGTAATTGGATCTTTGTTTCTCAGGGTTCTGGTCTGACTCTCAATATAGGTTTATTCATAGAGGGAGCTAAGTTTACCTGGTCTGGCATTGTGGATATGGGGCTAAATGGAGAGAAAAAAGGTATACGTATTGCACCTTCTAGAGAAGTACTCCTATTAGTCATGTTTTTTGGGGAACAATCATGAAAGGGAGAAAGGGAAGGGATGCAGAGGCCATATATTGGAACTGGGAGTAGGTATCCCAGAACCCACATGATTCCAGAATGAGATTTTGCTTTGGTATTTTCCCAAAGTCTTGCACAGTCTGCTGAAATGTGTTAATTTTTTAAAATGAAAATAGATATGTTTGTGAAACGGAATCCCATTCTATAAGTGTTTCAACTTAAAGTGTAGATCCAACATTTCCAAATACGGTAATAAAATGTGGAACCAGTCTTGGACACAGTTGAGGAAGTTTGGCAAAAAAAGTGGCAGAAAGAACAAAATTTGTACAATTGTAGAGAGTCCACCTGAAATTATGCCCTGAGATGCATATCCGTTCCATGGTAGGATTTGCTTGGTATTATTAAGAATTCTTAAGCACTGTGACAATGATCAATTTATTACCTCTCTGCTCCTAATCTAAGCATTCATCACCTGCTTTGTAGCAAGCATGATGCTAAACTCATCAGTAGAGGGTGCTGGAGGGACATTACAGGAAGAAAGTGTTTTTCTGGTTCCTTTGTACTATCAATTTCTTTGCTCTGCTCTTTTTGCATTAAGGCCAGAGGCACTGTGTCCCATCATTGCACCCAGCATGCGCAATCTCCCAGTAAACTCTTTGTCTCAGTCTCAGCCTGACAACCACCTCTCACACAGTGACCCTGTTGATGTGAATCCTAGGTGCCCACGCTGCCCACTACCCACCCACTAAGCCGGTTCCCAGCACCCCCCGTGGGCAGCTGCTTCCACTTGCCTAATGACAGCGACCTCACTATGGCAGGGCAATGCAATGAATGAACTTCACCATCCAGTGGGCCCCCACTAAACCTCTGCAAGAGGTCTGAATACCAGCCGTGGGAAGTCAGCCCCCTTCCTCGTTCCTTCCTTGGGTTCTGTCCCTCAGCCCTAGGGTATTCTTTAGAACAGGGGTCAGAAATTTTGACCTGCTGTTGGTTTTTGTAAATAAAGATTTATTAGAATACACCCACACTCACACATTTATATTTTGTCTCTGGTTGCTTTGATGCTGCAATGGCAGAGTTGAACAGTTCTGAGAGAGACTTGATGGTTCACAAACCTGAAATATTTAGTCTGGCCCTTTTGAAGACAAAGCTTGCTGACTCCTGCCTCAGAGTTTTTAGTCTTTTATAGTTTACTCCGTTGTTACAGTTAATAATTCTTCATGTTAAAATGTTCTTGTTTAAATCACTGTGTGGTTTCCGTCTCCTAATTAGACTTTACTGATATGTGCACTATATACCTGTACCTCCGCTAGCATTTACAACCCGTAGAATTGGTACCGTTTCCATTTGGGAAAGAAGCAGCTACTATTTTACCAGAAACCAATAAAATCCCCAAGGGAAGGAAATGTTATGGATCTTGCTACTCCCCACAAAGTGGGAGACGGAAAAAAACAGGCAGAACAATCATAAGTTAGTTATATTGCTAAATCAACCTCACCACATCTATACCTTATTCATTTGTTACACTTGAAAGCAATCCAGATGCCTAACTCATAGTAAGAATTTAGTAAATGATTGTGAACAAATGAATTGAGTGTACGACTAATATTTTTTTAAAAACCTGAAAATGCACTATGGGCAACATTTTCCTTTTAATGTAAAGAAATGACAAATAATAAAATGTAGATAAGCTATGGGTAATTTTTTCCTCAAATATTTGCTCTGTGTGAAAATTATGGGAAATATATAAAGAAAAGAGATGTGTCTGTGAATATATTATCTTAAGCTATACATGCAAATGAAGTGGAAAACACAATAAAAATAATTTTCTCCTGAAACATTCTGATAATTGAGACAAGCATTGCATTTTTGGTTTGAATTAGCTGAGCTGAACCAGTTACTCATTTGACTTTGCTTGTGAGGCTGCAGCCACAAAGAGGTTCATATTGGGTTCACTTCAATAAAAAGCTGTGGACTGGGGTCAATTCTTATTTTATTTAGCATTATTCATTCATTCAGATTCCCTATTCAGCTAATTACTTGCAGGAGCAGTACTCATTAAGAAGAATAACTCATTTACATGGAAGAAGACTACAGTTTGCCCTTTTGCTGTATCTCCCTTCCTTCCCTTTGCATTTATTTTTCTTTTATTTGGAGTAATGTGAAGCACAAAAAAAATCAAATCAAGCCACTTTATTTTTTTTTAAGATTTTATTTATTTATTTGTTAGAGAGAGAGATAGAGTGAGCACAGGCAGACAGAGTGGCAGGCAGAGGCAGAGGGAGAAGCAGGCTCCCTGCTGAGCAAGGAGCCCGATGTGGGACTCGATCCCAGAACGCTGGGATCATGACCTGAGCCGAAGGCAGCTGCTTAACCAACTGAGCCACCCAGGCATCCCAAATCAAGTCACTTTAAATTCTGATTTCTTGTTTTCCAAACATTCAGACTTTCTTCTGGGCTGAATTTAGCCTTTGCCAGGTAATTCAAACACAAATTTACATTTTATTTTACTCTCTTCCAATGAGCATTCTGCTGTGTTCATCACATCCTCCTGTCTGCACACAGACCCCTTTGCAATGGTTAGCTCTCCCTTCCCTTCAGCCGATTTCAGGGCATTGAGTGGAAAGCTTCAGATGCCTGTGATATTTTCTCTACTGTTTACAAGAGCAGAAAAGAATTTCACACTTTTTTGAGCACTTCAGCTGTTTCAGCACCTTTAAATGCCACTTATAAGCCATTTTAAACAAACCAACCTGCCTACCAGGAAACCAAAATACCTGTTAGCACTTTCTTTTTTTTTTTTTTCCATGAAGAATGAAGAGTTTTCTTTAATGCACCCAATGAATTCAAGGAATGCATTGTCTTTCTAGGCCTACCACAAAGATAAATTTGTAGGTAGCCCACATTAACAGGATAAAAGTAGTTTCTCTTGTTATGAGCAGTAGGAACTTGAGAGAGAGAGAGAATGGTGATTATTCTCCAATGACAATCTTATAGAAGAATATATAATATCAATCATCCTGTCATTTTGTTTAAACCGACACCCTAGGTTAGTGGTTCTCAAACTTGTTCGTACATCATAATCACCTATGGAGCTCCAAAACAGTAGTGGTGGTGGTGGTAGTTAGTAGTAGTAGTAGTAGTTAGTAGCAGCAGTAGTAATACCTGTATCCACCTCCAGAGACTTCGATATGATTGGCCTGGGGTGTGGTCTGGGCTTTGGAAGCTTGCAACACTCCTCAGGTGATTGTAGCGTACAGAGAAGCTTGGGAAGTTTTGTCCTAGGCTGATCTTTGAATTCAGGGACAAGTGTAGTGTTGCACGATAGAGCTTTCTGAGTTGATGAAGAGAGCCACTACAAGGAGAGCAGGAGGAACCCAGGGAAGACGGTGTTTTCACAACCAGGAATCAGAAGCAGCATATCAGAAGACCCTATGGAAGGGAGATCAGACCTCTGAGAGGAGGGTGTGGGCCAGTTGGTGGCTGGTGTTGTTGAGTAAAATGCATCCTTCTGGGAGTGTGGAAAGAACATAGAATCAATTGCTGCTGCAGGGAGAAGAGCCAAGGCTAGGAAGACAGGAACAAACCAAGAGGGTCTTTATTCTCCTTCTGCAGCCTGGAAGTCTCCTCTGTGGCCCCTACAGGGCCTAACAGGGGAAGAGTTGGCTGAGGGGAAATAGTTTGCAGAGTCCTAGCCCCAGTCTGTACCTCCAAGCCAGGTATTGAAAGGTGGGTTTGGAGCTGAAAAACTACATTCACTGTCCAACATAATTGTAACCAAAGAAATGCACATTTATGTAAAATGAAAATCTTTACATATCAATTAACAGAAACATTTCAAAACAGTATCCTTATAGGTTTTGTGAGCTTTGTGAGCATGCATCTAATGCATTACCGGTGAATGTGTAAAATTATATCCCAGAAAGCAAGTTCCAAGTCCTAAAGTGTTTATAACCCTTGACTCAATACCTTTGCTTTCAGAAATTTGTTCTAAAGACACAGTGAAAACTCTGATCTAGGATTTACATACAAAATATTTACTGAAACATTGTTCATAGTTAATAAAAATCTTAATGACCTCAATAGGAAATGGTTAAGTACATTAGAGAACAGATACTTTTTAATTTTATGAAAGGATTAAAATTGGGTTTACAATGGAATTTATGAATAACATATTTATGGTTTAGTAGTTTCATTTAATACTTTAATACTTTATCATAAGCATTGTTGTCTTATTAATTTTCTTTTCTCTGTATTGCTGTATTTTGTTTCCTACAGTATGCCTATATTACATTAATAATAAAACACTACAAATAAAATAAATGATAAAGGAATAAATCCATTACTTTCATAGCATTAAAATAAGAGTGCATGAGAAAAAGAAGAATGTATGTAAACAAAATATGTAAACACTGGAGAAAAACCTGCAAGAACTATAAAAATGTTTTGCTTTTAATATGCAATGAATTCATACAGTTTTATAAAAAATCAAAACTGATAAAAGATAAATGAGTGAAGGATCAAAACTATTTATAAAGGGAAAAATAAATGTGCTTAACAAACTCAAAGGAAAATGTTGACTTTCAAGCTAACAAAGATCATGCAGCTTGATGGACATGGTGCTGCTGTATAAAATCATGGAACCATTTTGTCAAGAAAATGAACTATTTATTAGTAGTTAACATACACATATCCTTTCATTTCATAAAAACACTTCTTAGACTCTATCCTAGGATTATCATTTGGAATAGCAGGAAAGACTTTATTTCCAAAAGTATTCATAACTTTATTATTAAAAATTAAAAGAAAAACACTGAAAACAATGTAATACTTTAAGCATATATGAGTATTTAAATAGTCCTAATGTCATAAAAATGAAATTTAAAGACTACATTAAAGTTATATTTATAAAGGTTTTTAAAAAGAATTGGATAATGCTTAAGTTTTAGTAGTAAACGTGACATGCAGGTTACATAATTTAACATTCAGCATTATCTCAGGTAGGCAATGTTATGCACATGACAAAGTTGGAAAGTATACTAAGGAGTTAAATGTGGTGGCTTCTACTTACTAGAGTTAAAAATGATCTCTTTTTTCCTTTATACCTCTTTATTTCTTTATGTTTGAACATGTATTTTCTCATGATTTCAAAAACATGCCTTACTAAAATCTAAATGTCAAAATTTAAAAAATAAGAGTAGAGTTTGCCCTGATTAAGTTCCTTTGACTTATCACATCCCTAAATTCTCCAGTTGAATTCCAACAGTATAGCCTGAGGGCTAGGGATGTAAAGGAAGTATGGTCCCTACCAGGTAGGGGTGGTATAGTTTGTTCTTTCAGAAATTTGTGCTCTAAATCTATAAATATTTTCTGTAAAGGCCCAGAGTAAATATTTTAGGATTTACAGAATTTTGTCACATACTTGTCTTTGTAATGACCCTTAAAGTTTAAAACCATTCTTAGCACACAGACCATATAAAAATAGGTCACAGACTAGTTTGGCTTGAGAGCCATACTTTGTTGGCCTCTATTCTAAATCACATCTATAGTGAATAGCTAAAGATTCTGTATGATAAATACTGGCACAGCTAACCAGATTCTCTCTTCTCCATATCTTCTGTGCTTCCATAAAACCATCAGGAGAAATAGAGATTGATAAATAAATGTGTCTGTTACAGAAAAAAACAAAAACAAAAACCTCCAACTTCAGAGTTTTATAGCAAAATTCACTTATTCTTATAGACCTGAGTTGGTCAGTTGCAGGTTGGCTGACTCACACATCTGAGAGTTATCTGGGACCATCAGGACTAGGCTGGCTTCAGCTAGGGTACTCTGGCTCCATTAAACGTTATCTCTCACCCTCTTCTTAAAACCAGGGGGTTGCCTGGGCTTGTTTCTTCCACTGTAATGGCAAAGGTATGAGAGAGGAAGCCCCAAAATGCAAATGCTTTTGAAGTATTTGTCAAGGAATTGTTCAACCACAGCAAAAGCTGAGGTAGAACAAGTGGCTGAAGGTCCACGAAGAAAGGTTGAGGGAAGGTGTGACATAAGATATTTGTTTGTTTGTTTTGAAGATTTTTTATTTTTTATTTTTTTATAAACATATAATGTAACCCCACCACCCTCTCCCGACACCCCTCCCCCCCAAAGATATTTTTAACGCAGTCCACACCACAAAGCATTTAGATCCATGTTTACCTTCTTTTATATCTGGTACCCATTCTACAATGACGGGCCCATACTTTCTGTCATAACAGAATGTCTTCACTCCTTCCTCATTTCAGGATGGGGCTGGTCATAATCTCCTGGGAAATTTAAGAAGTTTAGTAGTGAAATAACCAGAATCCATATTTCTGTAACTAGCTCTTTCTAGGTCAAGTGTCCTTTGGACCAATTAATATGGCCAGGGATCTGGGTACTACAATTAGTAGCTCCTCTATTTTTTTTTCCAAGATTTTAAAATTTATTTTAGAGAGAGAGAGAGCGAGCACATGTGAGTGGGGGAGCAGTTGGGGGGGTGGTTAGGGAAAGGGAGAGAGAGAATCCCAAGGAGACTCCCTGCTGAGTGCAGAGCCCAATGTAGGGCTCAACCTCATGACCCTGAGATCATGACCTGAGGTGAAATTGAGAGTGAAATTTGGTACTTAATTGACTGTACAATTAGCAGCTACCTTGTTTGAAACAGATTTAGGAGAGTGCTGTTTCCAGAACATAGGGGTTTTGCAAAATCTAAATGTCAAAATTAATATTATAAATTTATATATTATAAATTTCCTATTTCCAATAGGAAAATATTTCCAAAAATTAAAAATAGCTATATATATTGATCATATATTAGAAACCATGTTTATTGATCTATATGCACATGAGATCATTCCATATTACAATCATCCAATGAATTAGGAATTACTAACTTCTGCTTAACATATAAGGAAACTGAAGTATAAGAGGTAATTTGCGTGCCCAGGTATGTGGCAGAGTATGTGGCAGCATCATAATTCAAGCCTGGAGCTCTCCAATTTCAAAAACTGGGCTCCTAACCACAAGGACTATATTACCTCCTGTCCTTGGAGTCAGATTTGTTTTCTCTTATTTTTGTCTCTAGCATTCCCTTGGAAATTATCTTCCTTCATCTTCTGTTTCCTTGCATTTCTGTTTTTAATGGATCATCATTCTATCTACCCACCCCCAGTGTCTAGGAATCCACGAATGTTTTGCTTTTGGTGATAGTCTGATTTGTTGTTCAGCACGTATCTATTTTGCACTGATGTTAGGTTTGGCTGTCTGACACGCTTTGGCTGACAGATGTTAGTGGACATGGTAGTGGACACAAACAGATACTTTACATGTGCCTGCCAGATTTGGCTAGGCTCTGATGCTATGGTGTTGAATCATGGTAGGAACATGCAGTTTTAACTTAGGTGCTAGAATGAGATGGATGGAATAAATCTCATTCCTGGAGCAGAGCAGTCCAGCTGAGTCCATCCTAGATTGGGAGAACCACAGTTGATCTGTAGACTTGTGAGAATAAATGCTGTTATAAGTCACTGAGTTTAGAAGTGGTTTGTTACACAGCTCATACCTCTGGCTCCTTAGTTAGATTAAGGACTTCCAACAAATTCGAAGTCTCCAACAAATGCAGAGTATTACAAGGTAAAGAATGTGTGGAAGTTCCCTGAATGTTGGTAAGCATGGTGTCTCAGGAAATATTTCTTTTTCCTACATTGTGCAGTAATAAGTTTGTCACTGTAGAAAATTATGAAGTGGTAGATTACCATTATTAGAGATTAATTTGTGATAACACTGTCTTTTCAGCAATTTTATCTCATAAAGAACTTAAATTCATACTCACTAGTAATGTTTATTATAATTATAATATATTGCTTTAATGTAGCAATTTTGGTATTTTCATGTACCTCATTAACTGAGTGTCTCCTGTTCTCTGGATATGATGTACCCCATAGTCTCATTTAAATCTAATAATGCTACATTTTATAAATAAAGGAATTAAGTCTAGAAGAGAAGGTGATCACTGGAGGTCAAAATGATCTCTTAAGATATCCTAGACCAGGTGTGCCCAAGCTGGATCTAGAATGTGGGCAGAATTTGGAAAGGAGCAAAAGACTCTCCATTTGGGCAAAAACTACTAGAATAAAGATTAAGGAATGGTGGGGTTAGAAGTCGGTTGGGATTCCAATTGAAACAGAGAATTTGGGAACTGGTAGTAAATATGTTAGAAATGTTCAGTGAAGAAATATTGTCAGACATAAAAAGACCAGAAGTTTATTCCTGATAGAATAGGCAGTGGAAAGTTTGTACAAAATCTCATCAACTATAATGACTCATGAAGATCTGTCTTATAGTGATGGTTAAAATCTTTAGAATTTGGCAGAAATGTTTTAATGGCCTACTGTGTGTCTATTACATGTCCAAACACTGTGTTTGGTAGTTAAATTCACATAAGTGGGGAATTAGGCATTGCAGGGGTTAGAAAATTGAGGAAGATATCGTCCCTTCTCTGAGTAGAGTAGGCACATTTTTATAGCTATAATACAAGATATACTTTGATAAGTGCTATAAAAAGGCAAAGAATTAAGAGAATATAGGTGAGAGAAAGATTAATTATTATTTGAAGGATAAGGCAGTTTTATATAAGAGGCTCCAAATGCAGTTGCTAGTAAATTGCTCGTAATGGCAAAAAGAGGGCAGAATCAAAAATTATGTCAAAACTTTTAGTCCAAGAGACTGTAATTATGGTGTTGGTACTGACAGAAATAGAAACCTGGAAATTATGATAATATTAATTTTGCATCAATTTCATAATTGATATGGGTTTTGATGAGTCAACAAAACTTGTAAAATTTGGTTCTAAACTTTCTGTGGCATGATTATAAAACATTATGTCTGTTTTTAGGAGTTAATGTCATTGAACTCAAGATGTCTAACTTGAATAGGGTTTGTATTTAAAAGAGTAAAGAATGAGGAAATGTATCCCCATTTGGTTCTTCTTGGACATAAATAGTGTATTCTGGAAAATATAAGTAAACACTTAGCTTTGCTAAAAGTAAGTATATTATCTTATAGGTTATTTGTAATATCTTACCTTTGGGGAAATTATGGAGGTTGCACAAAGATAAAAAATTTAACTATAATCCTGAAAAATTTAACTGTAACCCTAGAAAGTTTGATGATAATCAAGACATACATAGAAATATAGACATATGAGAAGAGGACTCTCATATTGTGCTGCAACAGGATTTCAGTAAACATGAGCTTTGGTCTGAGAAAAGAAAAATCTCCATGAAGTCTTTGGAAAATATGTACTAAGACATTGACAATAGCATTACATTCCAATCAGTAACACATACTTTTCTTGAGGTTCAAAATTGCTATTCAAATTACTTATTCAAAATTGCTATTTTGGATAAGTCAGCAAAGATAGTAAAATTTCTGCAGAGGCTATTATTTTTAAGTTTCTTCTTAGTGTTCTAAGTTAAACTCCCTTCCCCCATATAAGGGACTCTGGCCTGGAAGTTCTAACATGCTATTTCTGTAGACTGGATAACGTACTTCTTTTTGTCAGGATTTCTGTTTCCTCATCTGAGGAATGAAATGGAAAGACTTAACTTCCTCTCTCCCTCCCTCCTTTCTCCTTCCCTCTTTTCTTCCATTAACTTGTACCAAGGACCTCCTCTGTGTCCTAGTTTGGAGTCATACATTTAACCTGGAATACTACAGTCCCTAAGAAGTCTCTACTTTTCTTACTCTGCTGTAGATAATCCTACCTGAAGTACTTCCCATTGACCTTTTTATAGTTTCATCTGAGACTGTTTCCCTCCATTATCTCATCCCCTGGGTATGGTAGCATTCTCTGAATGCAAGGGAGAGCCCTCTCCCACTTTGTACAAGCGCAAACTCGGATTCATTCTTCAGACTCTTATCAAATGATAAGAGTCTTTCCTCTGTAATACCTTCAGGAAGAGTTAAGTTGTTCTTTCTCTTTAGTCATTATACTTAGTATTTACCTCTACTGTAGTACCTACACCATTGTATCATACGTAACTTTTTATATGTCTTTTTCAGGACTGGGCATCGTGCTTTGCACATAATGGGTGGTCAATAAATGTGTGTTGAGTTGTGAACATTTCAGTGATTTTTACTTGGGATTCAATTATATAAGTGTCTTTAGTTTTCAACTTATTTTTGAGAAATCTAGAAATCACTGAAAATAGGAGCAAAAATGTGATTTTAGTATTTCTTATTTTAAAAATTGTATTTCAGATAGGATTTATTATCAATTTCAGGGTATCAATAATTAAATAAAGTAGCAAAATTTTGTAATCTAAGTTATGGAGACGTGTCTGGGCTCTTCTAGGTGTTGAGAAGGCATTGGAGGATTGTTCACATTATGGATTCCTTAGTTATTTCTTCACCAACTGCTCCCAAGAACAATACATCTATTTCCTGAGGCCTGGAGAAAATTCTTTGCTCATATGTAGCTTGACTTCATGTTATATCTTCTGATGCGTACTTGGAAAGCCTGGGTGACACATTTTCCTGTAAATTTGGCTACAGCATTCATTTGAGCTAACTTGACCACTTTGCCTTATAAAAACACTGTAAATTCCAAGATTTAATTGGCAGAAGGATTACTTTTCCAGAAATGAAGCCAGATGTAGAACAGCTCTCCAATTATGTTCTCTTAGCTAGAACTTTCCTTGTTTTATTTGTTTCATTTTGTTTTTCTAACAGCATCTCTTTAAATGCTGTTGAGAAATTGAATAGAAAAAATATTTTTGAGGGGTAGTTGGGCTACAATTTGAAGAAATACATAGAAAATGCCATCTTTACTCCTTTATGAACTCTGTCTGATTTTTCCACATGTGTGAAAGTTTTACAAAAATTATATATATTTTTTTACTATTTTATTTTATTTTTATTTAAAAATGTTTTTTTATTAACACAGAATGCATTATTTGTTTCAGGGGTACAGGTCTGTGATTCATCAGTCTTACATAATTCACAGCACTCACCATAGCACATACCCTCCCCAGTGTCTATCACCCAGATACCCTATCCCTCCCAATCCCTCCAGCAGCCCTCAGTTTGTTTCCTGAGTTTAAGAGTCTCTTATGGTTTGTCTCCCTCTCTGGTTTCATCTTGTTTCATTTTTCCCTCCCTTCCCCTGTGATCTCTGTCTTGTTTCTAAAATTCCTCATATGAGTGAGATCATATGATTGTCTTTCTCTGATTGACTTATTTTGCTTAGCATAATACCCTCTAGTTCCATCCATGTTGTTGCAAATAGCAAGATTTTTTTGATGGCTGCATAATATTCCATTGTACATATATACCACATCTTCTTTATCCATTCATCTGTTGATGGACATCTAGGCTCTTTCCATAGTTTGGCTATTGTAGACATTACTGTTAGGAACACTGGGTTGCCTTCGGATCACTACATTTGTATCCTTAGGGTAAATACCCAGTAATGCAATTACTGGACGATAGGTTACCTCTATTTTCAACTTTTTGAGGAACCTCCATACTATTTTCCAGAGTGACTGCACCAGCTTGCATTTCCACCCACAACATAGGAGGGTTCCCCTTTCTCTGCATCCTCGCCAACATTTGTCATTTCCTGACTTGTTAATTTTAGCCATTCTGACTGGTGTGAGGTAGTATCTCATTGTGGTTTTGATTTGTATTTCCTTGATGCCGAGTGATGCTGAGCACTTTTTCATGTGTCTGTTGGCCATTTGAATATCTTTCTTGCAGAAATGTCTGTTCATGTCTTTTTTCCCATTTATTGATTGGATTATTTGTTCTTTAGGCATGAATTTGATAAGTTCTTTATAGATTTTGGATACTAGCCTTTTATCTGACATGTTATTTGCAAATATCTTCTCCCATCCTGTTGGTTCTCTTTTGGTTTTGTTGTTTCCTTTGCTGTGCAAAAGCTTCTTATCTTGATGAAGTCCCAATAGGTCATTTTTGCCCTTGCTTCCCTTGCCTTTGGCGATGTTTCTAGGAAGAAGTTACTGCGGCCAAGTTTGAAGAGGTTGCTGCCTGTGTTCTCCTCAAGGATTTTTATGGAATTCTGTCTCACATTTAGGTCTTTCACCCATTTTCAGCCTATTTTTGTGTGCGGTGTAAGGAAATGGTCCAGTTTCTTTTTTCTGCATGTGGTTGTCCAGTTTTCCCCAACACCATTTGTTGAAGAGATTGTCATTTTCCCATTGGACATTCTTTCCTGCTTTGTAGAAGATTAGTTGACCCTAGAGTTGAGAGTCCATTTCTGGATTCTCTATTCTGTTCCATTGATCTATGTGTCTGTTTTTTGTGCCCGTACCATACTGTCTTAATGATGACAGCTTTGTAATAGAGCTTGAAGTCCAGAATTGTGATGCCACCAGCTTTGGTTTTCTTTTTTAACATTCCTCTGGCTATTTGGGGTCTTTTCTTGTTCCAGAAAATTTTAGGATTATTTGTTCCATTTCCTTGAAAAAAGTTGATGATATTTTGATAGGCATTGCATTAAATGTGTAGATTGGTCTAGGTAGTACAAACATTTTCACAGTATTTGTTCTTCTAATCAATGAGAATGGAATCTTTTTCCATTTCTTTATGTCTTCCCAAATTTCTTTCATGAGCATTCTATAGTTTTCAAAATAAAGATTCTTTGCTTCTTTGGTTAGATTTATTCCTAGGTATTTTATGGTTTGGGGTACAATTGTAAATGAGATTGGCTCCTTAATTTCTCTTTCTTCTGTCTTGTTGTTGGTGTATAGAATGCAACTGATTTCTGTGCATTGATTTTATATCCTGACCCTTTACTGAATTCCTGTATGAGTTTTAACAGTTTTGGGGTACAGTCTTTTGGGTTTTCCACATAAAATATCATACCATGTGCAAGAGTAAGAGTTTGACTTCTTCTTTGCTGATTGAGATGCCCTTTATTTCTTTTTGTTATCTAATTGCTAAGGTTAGGACTTCTAGTACTATGTTGAATAGCAGTGGTGATAGTGGACAAGTCTGCTGTGTTCCTGACCTTAGGGAAAAGGCTGTCAGTTTTTCCCCATTGAGAATGATATTTGCTGTGGATTTTTCATAGATGGCTTTTATGATATTGAGGTATGCAACCTTTATCCCTATACTGTGAAGAGTTTTGATCAAGAAAGGATGCTGTACTTTGTCAAATGCTTTTTCTGCATCTATTGAGAGTATCATATGGTTCCTGTTCTTTCTTTTATTAATGTATTATTTCTTATTGATTGATTTGCAGATGTTGAACCAACCTTGCAGCCCTGGAATAAATCCCACTTGGTCATGGTAAATAATCCTTTTAATGTACTGTTGAATCCTACTGGCTAGTATTTTGGTTGAGATTTTGACATCCATGTTCATCATGGATATTGGTCTGTATTTCTCCTTTTTGATGAGGGGGTCTTTGCCTTGTTTTGGGATCAAGGTAATGCTGGCCTCATTAAATGAGTTTGGAAGTTTTCCTTCCATTTCTATTTTTTGGAACCGTTTCAGGAGAATAGGTATTAATTCTTCTTTAAATGTTTGGTAGAATTCTCCTGGGAAGCCATCTGGCCTTGGGCTCTTGTTTTTGGGAGATTTTTGATGACTGCTTCAATTTCCTTACTGGTTTTGGGTCTGTTCATGTTTTCTATTTCTTCCTGGTTCACTTTTGGTAGTTTATACATCTCTAGGAATGCATCCATTTCTTCCAGATTGTCTAATATGCTGGCATATTGTTGCTTATAATATGTTTTTATAATTGTTTGTATTTCTGTGGTGTTGATTATGGTCTCTCCTCTTTCATTAATGATTTTATTAATTTGGGTCCTTTCTCATTTCTTTTTGATAATTTTGGCCAGGGGCTTATCAGTCTTAATTGATTCTTTCAAAGAACAAGTTCCTACTTGCGTTCATCTGTTCTACTGTTCTTTTGCTTTCTGTTTCATTGATTTTTGCTCTGAGCTTCATTATTTCTGTTGTCCTGCTGGCTTTAGGCTTTATTTGGTGTTTTTTCTCCAGCTCCTTTAGTTGTAGTGTTAGGTGGTATATGAGACCTTTATTGTTTCTTGAGAAAGGCCTATATTGCTACATATTTTCCTCTCAGGACCACTTTTGCTGCATCCCAATGATTTTGAACTGTTGTGTTTTCATTTTCATTTGTTTCCATGAATTTTTTTTGTTTGTTTCCATGAATTTTAAAAATTCTTCCTTAATTTCCTGGTTGACCCATTCATTCTTTAGTAGGATGCTCTTTAGCCTCCATGTATTTGAGTATTTCCAGCTTTCCTCTTGTGATTGAGTTCAAGTTTCAAAGCACTGTGGTCCGAAAATATGTAGGGAATGATCCCAATCTTTTGGTACCGGTTCAGACCTAATTTGTCATCCAGGATGTGATCTTTTCTGAAGAATGATCCATGTGCACTAGAGAAGAATGTGTATCCTGTTGCTTTAGGATGGAATGTTCTGAATATATCTGTGAAGTCCATCTGGTCCAGTGTGTCATTTAAAGCCTTTATTTCCTTGTTGATCTTTTGCTTAGGTATCTGTCCATTTTATGGGGGGATTGTTAACTTCTCTTACTATTACTGTATTATTGTTGATGTGTTTCCTTGATTTTGTTATTAATTGGCTTATATAATTGGCTGCTCCCATGTTAGGGATATAAATATTTAAAATTGTCAGATCTTCTTGTTGGACAGACCCTTTAAGTATGATATAGTGTCCTTCCTCATCTGTTATTGTAATCTTTGGCTTAAAATATAATTTGTCTGATATAAGGATTGCCACCTCAGCTTTCTTTTGATGTCCATTAGCATGGTAAATCGTTTTCCACTCCCTCACTTTAAATCTTGAGGTGTGGTTGAGTCTAAAATGAGTCTCTTATAGACAGCATAGCAATGGGTCTTATTTTTTCTAATGTATTCTGATACCCCCTGTCTTTTGATTGGGACATTTAGCCCACTTACATTCAGGGTAACTATTGAATGATATGAATTTAGTGCCATTGTATTGCCTGTAAGGTGACTATTACTGTATACTGTCTTTGTTCCTTTCTGGTCTACATTACTTTTCGACTCTCTCTTTGCTTAGAGGACCCCTTTCAATATTTCCTGTAGGGCTAGTTTGGTGTTTGCAAATTCTTTTAGTTTTTGTTTGTCCTGGAAGCTTTTTATATCTCCTATATTCAATGACAACCTATCTGAATATAGTATTCTTGGCTGCATATTTTTCTTGCTTATTGCTCTGAATATATCATGCCAGTCCTTTCTGTCCTGCCAGGACTCTGTGAATAGGTCTGCCAGTCTAATGTTTCCACCATTATAGCGTATGGACCTCTTGACCCTAGCTACTTTCAGGATTTTCTCTTTGTCTCTGAGACGTGGAAGTTTTGCTATTAGATAATGGGTTGTTGATCTGTTTCTATTGATTTTGAGCCCCCTCTGTGGCTCCTGGATTCTCCTTGTTCTCTGTGTCTCCTGGATTTTGATGCCTCTTTCCTTCCCCAAATATAATTTGCTCCACTATACCATCTGCTCCTCCCTCTCTTTCTTCTTCTGGGATCCCAATTATTCTAATATTGTTTTGTCTTATGGTATCACTTATCTCTTGAATTCTCCCCTCGTGATCTAGTAGTTATCTATTTTTTTCCCCAGCTTCTTTATTCTCCATCATTTGGTCTTCTATATCACTATTTCTCTCTTCTGCCTCATTTATCCTACCAGTTACAACCTCCATTTTTTATCGCACTTCATTAATATCCTTTTTTATTTTGACTAGGTTAGATTTTAGTTCTTTTATTTCTCCAGAAAGGGATTTTCTAGTATCTTCTATACTTTTTTCAAACCCAGGTAATATCTTTATAATCATCATCTGAACTCTAGTTCTGTCTGTATTGATTAGGTCCCTGGCAGTTGGTACTGCCTCTTTTTTGTTTATTTGAGGTGAATTTTTCCATCTTGTCGTTTTGTTCAGAGAAGAATAAATGAAGGAGAGAACAAAATGCCTAAAGAATAACAATGACCCCAGAAAAATATACACTGAACAAATCAGAAGAGACTCAAAACCAAGGGCAAAAGGAAGGAGGGTGGCATAAAAAAAAAAAAGAATATGATCAGGCCAATGAATAGAACAGAACCACACACTAGATTTTGGGTGTATTTTGGTCTGTAAGAAGAAACTGCCTCCCAAAATTTTAAGGAAAGAACATATATATACAAAAATAAAGGTAAATACAATGAAGGGATGGAATATGACTGTAAAGATGAACATTTAAAAAATTTAAAAAAGGAATTAATAAGAGGTTGGTTGAAAAAGAAACAAAGAATATTCTAAAACAAAACAAAAAAAAAGAAAAAGAAGAGAATGTGATCAGGTGGGAGACTAGAACAAAGCCATATACTAGATTTAGGGTATATTTTGGTCTGTTAGAAGAAACTGTATCCCAAAATTTTAAAGACTGAAAAACTTTTATATATATATATAACCATATATATATAAAACCATATATATATATAAAACCATATATATATTAACCATATATATATGGTTAAATAAAATGAGGGATAGAATATGACTGTAAAAATGAAAATTAAAAAAGATTTTTAAAAAGGAATTGATAGTTGTCATTTGAAGAAGGAGAGAAAAAAAGTAAAAAAAAAATAGAAAAGAAATAAAGAAAATTTTAAAAATTAACTTTGAGAGACTAAAGAATCATGGGGGGAAAAAGCCATGAATTGTATGTGTTGCTTTCCCCTAGCTCTGGTGTTCTGCAGTTCTTATTGGTCAGTAAACTTGGTCTTGGCTGGATGTTCTTGCTGATCTTCTGAGGGAGGTCCCTGTTGTAGTGATTGTCTTTGCCCGAGGTGGAATTGCACTGCCCTTGCTAGGGCCCAGGCTAAGTAATCTGCCTGGGTTCGCTCTCAGGAGCTTTTGTTCCCTGAACACTTTCCATACAGCTTTGGAGGATGAGAGTGGAAATGGCGGCCTCACAGTCTCTGGCCCCAGAGGAGCTGAGAATTTGGGACCCACTTCGCAATGAACCCTCAGAAAAAAGCAATCACTCCTGTCTCCCTGGTCTCTGGTCACACTCCATGCTCATCTGGCCTGTGACCAAGCTTTTCTATCTCTGGCACACAACCCCGTTTGGAGTCTCCAAATCCAGCAGATTACTGCAGCATGCTCCCATGCCAATCCTCTGAGAGGTGGAAGGAGGTGGTCTCTCCGGATCTCTCACGTGTAGGGTCCCTGCTCGAAGAGCAGTGGTCCTCCTATGCTGCAGATCATGGTTTATGACAACCCTGAGCTGAGAGTTCACTCCTCAGCTCCACCTTTGCAGCCGGCTTCCTCGTTCTGAAATGTAGGAGCTCTGCCACACACAGACACCCCCAGTCCTTCTTTAACCCAGAAGGTCCTGAGACCACACTGTCCCAGAGAGGATTCCACCCCTCACTTAGCCACTGGAGCGATATCTCTCAGCAGAGCAAACTTCTAAAATTCTGATTTTGTGCTCCACTGTTCTATCACTTGCTGTTAGCTTGTCCCTCCCCTATGGCCTATCTTCCCAAATATTGCCTTGAATTTACGTCTTTGCACATCCTACCTTCCAGAAAGTGGTCACTTTTCTGTTCCTATAATTGCTGCTATTCTTTTCTTGGATCTCCTGTTGAGTTTGTAGGTGTTTGGAATGGTTTGATAACTATCTAGCTGAATTCCTGGGACCAGATAAAATTTTGGTCTTCTCTTCCTCCTCCTCCTCCATTTTGCTCCTCGCTCCAAAAATTCTACTTTTTAAATACAGACTAATACCTATTACTTCCTTGACAAGTTTTGAGTATTAATATCTCAATGCCAAACCTTGAATCTTATGTAGTTTTTAAAAGAACCATCTTTTAGAACAAGTAACATAATAAAAATTTAGCTTTGTTAATACTAAAAAATAAAAACATTAAAGGTGAAGGTTGAGATTAGAAATTTGGAGTTGATGCAGTTAGAAAGAACAAACAAAGTCAATAATATCATGTGAACTTAGAGTGAACAAGCTTTTTAACCTAGTAAGGAATTACTTTTAAATGCACAGTTTTAATACAGTGGTAAAAATTTAAGCCAATCTGTAGTAGATGAAGTAGGTAATAAATGGTAAGAAAAGTAAGTACAGTATAGTTAAAACTTATTTTAACAAACTTGGGAGGGAAAAGAAAAATGCTAATCAAATGGATAGGGGGCATCAAGGTCAAGTAAAGTGATTTTTCTTCGTAATTATTTACTTATTTAAAAGTACTAAAGAGCAACCAAGAGCAGGCAGAATCTAGTGAGAATTCAAGCCCTTCAAATATGGGTGGGATTTATGTTCATATTTGCTTAAGGGTCAGTCTATGATATGAGGTGGGAAGAGCTAAAGGAAAAAAAGTGTTACTAGCTGGTCGTTTCAGTGGAGAGAGTTTGAGATTTCCAGGGTGCAGATTAAGGAAGAGATTTTGAAAAAGATGAATCCATAGGTAGGAAACCCCCAAATCTTCATATAAACTGCTGCCGGATTGCAAAGTCAGAGGTGCCTTCAAGGAGGTCATGGACAGCAAGAGATATATGGCTGAAAAATCTTAACAGAGATTTTAGCTGCTGCTAAATTAGATTGGTTAAAAGTAAAAATAGTTGACCATACCAAGTGTGCTGGAGAAATTGCAAATTTTATGTATACTTCTGGTGAAAATGCAGAATGATAAACTACTTTGGAAAAGTTTGACAGTTTGTTTTTTTATACTGTTTATCATTCATCTGCCATATGACTCAACCATTTCACCCTTGGGTATTTGCCAAAACAAAATAAAACATATGTGTACATGAAGATTTCCACATAAATGTTCATGGCAGCTTTATTTATTTTTTTTATAAATTTAATTATTTCTAACACCTCTCTTTTTACATTTTTTTTTAAGATTTTATTTATTTGTCAGAGAGAGAGAGAGAGAGAGCAAGCACAGGCAGAGGCAGAGGGAGAAGCGGGCTCACTTCCAAGCAAGGAGCCCGATGTGGGACTCGATCCCAGGACGCTGGGATCATGACCTGAGCCGAAGGCAGCCGCTTAACCAACTGAGCCACCCAGGCGTCCCGGCAGCTTTATTTGTAATAGCCACACACTGGAGACCACTCTGAGGTCCAGCTTGGGAATGAATAAACAAGCTGTAGTCTATCTATGAAATGGAATACTACTCAGCCATAAAAATGAACAAATTATTAATATACTCAATAACATGGATGAATCTCAAAATAATTATTCTGAGTGTAAGATGCAGGCAATCAGTGATACTATATTGCATTTATGTAAATTTATATAAATTGAAAATTAATCCTTGGTAAATAGAAAGTAAATCAGCAGATGCTCTCTGAGGGACAGTGAGGAGGGATTATAAAGATCAAGAGGAAATTTGGAAGAATGGAAATATTTGTTATCTTGATGTGGCAGTAGTTTTATGGGTGAATCCATATGCCAAAGCTTACCATATTCTACTGGAAGTATGTGGAGTTTGTTGTTCTTCAATTATGCCTCCACAACTTTTTGTTTTAATATTTTTATATTCTCTGTTAAAACACATGCTACTTACCTACTTTAGTCTTTACTCACAGAAAAATTTAATTTTCTTGGTGAAATCAAAAGTCAGTATTGGTAACTGGACCATGTAAGATCCTGCTTTGAAATATTGAAGCATGGGGAGGTGTTTCTCTATTTCCATAATTCTAATATACTAATCTATATGAAAACACTAATCTATGTGAAAGTTTTCTCACCCAGTGTATTATTGCCAGAAGCTGAAAGTGAGAAAGGGTAGCACACCATTTTAGGCAAGAATCTAGGAGATAATTTAATTGCCATTATTGATTATTTTACTGTCAACCTTTATATATTCACTACCAACAGTAACGTGTATATCAGTGTTGAACAATCAATCCAGCCTAAACCTACCTCCCAGGTTATTAACCCTGGAGCCTAGTCATAGACATAAATTGGAAAATCTAGGAGCCTGAGATATTTAAGGGACCAAGAAGAGGCTTCTGACACTATTGGTGACTTGTTCTCTGATTTCCCTTAATAAATACTCTGCCTTGGTTACCAGGACAGAGATTTTTGTGGCTTTCATTTTCAATCAAGGAATTAGTAAAAACTTAAATTCTGGCTACATTGTATATTGAAATTTATTGTATCTTAAAGTATATGGACTCTCCAAGTGTGAAGATTGATAAGGACTATCCAATACAAAATACAAAGCACCTAAACAGATAGAGGATCATTGACAAGTTATTGAAGAGAAATGGAAAGTCAAAATCAGAAAATGATACCTAGACCTTTCCCAAAGGTAAATCTTTTAAAATAAATAAAATAATTTCTCATTTTCTCAACAATATGGGATACTAATTGCATATGAATAGCCCTGATTTTGAATGTCAGTTCTCAAAGAGTACAGACTCTAGGATGTAGTTATCCAAAGAATTATTTGGTCAGAGGAGTTTTCACAAACTCACCAAGAGGCATTCTTGCTCCAAGCTTTACAGCTAATGCCTAGGATACTTAACCTGCATATGGCAAACCCCACCATAATCTAAATCCTCAGGAAACTCCCTCCTCATGTACAGCTGAATAAAGAGTTCAAATAACCCCAAGCACTTAAAGGATGCTTTTCTAACCTTAGAATTTTTAAAGGTCTTCTTTGACAATGAATCCTTACCCATCTATTTACTTTTTGTCAACACTAAGAAATCGATAATGTATTTATTTTGTGAACAATGAAAATAAGCCATTATTCATTATGATCTAGTAAATATTGTATTTCAATATTAACTAGCTTTAAAATATTAATTTTCACACAATTATGAGAGAGGTATACATTGCATTCCTTATTTTCCTAGATGAAAAATTGTAAAGGAAAAATATATGCCTTTCTTAAACAGTCAATATTAGAGTCCATCTCAAAATTCAAGAATTCGCAGGTAATCGCATCTTTGGTAACACTCTGTCTTGATAAAAGAAAAATGGTTTCACAGATGGAACCAGGGACTAATAAGTGAATTTAATGGTAGAGAAATTCCACCAACTTTACAAAAACTATGCATAAAAACTTGGTTTGCATCGTCAGTTCAGATAGTTCTTATGTTTTGTATGATGGTATTTGTTTAGCTTACTTAAAGTGTTTTTATATAATGTACATATCCTAGCAAATCCTCCATAAAAAGTAGCATGAGGGACATTATGATTAGATTTTTATAGTCCAAAAAATAAAGCTTAAAAATGCCTGGTGATGCCCATGACATATTTATTTAGTAGCAAAGCTTCAGATCTACTATCAAATGATCAGATTTCAGTTTTCCAAGCCTTTCTTATTTTACTTTGAAAACTTTGACATATACTGTTAATATGCAGGGAGCAAGTGCTTGGAAGCAATTATTATTATAATCTCTACCCATATTTACTTATCTCTGAGGATCTTGGAACTATTGACAAAATTACTTTTTTTCTCACAATCTCCCTGCAAAGTAGGTTGAATGAACTGACAAGCCTCATTTTTAAGTGTGGACATTCAAGGAGGTGATTTATGACTTTGTTCCAGCCTGAGATCTGGCCTGGGAATTGCACTGGGGTCTGAAGATTTGAAACAGCAGCATCTGTAGCAGTACCTGTATGGATCTTGGGACTGTGATCCCACAGGTGTGGCCATTAGAGGTAGGGCCGTTAGGTATTAAACTGCCGATAAGAGACCTCTGCTAGCAACACAGGTCCATTGAATCCCTTTAAGAATTATTTTGTTTTTTATTTTTTTTAATGTTTTTTATTTATTTGAGAGAAAGAGCATGAGCAGTGGGGAGAACAGAGGGAAAGGTTGAAGCAGACTCCCCACTGAGCAGGGAGCCCAATGCGGGGCTCCATCCCAGGACCCTGGGATCATGACCTGAGCAGAAGGCAGGTGCCCAACTGAGTCACTCAGGTGCCCCCATTTCCATGTTTTAAAGATCAACTTGTTATTAATTAGATAATTCAAATTGTTTCTGAAGGGATGAGTTGGGGACAGAAAGGAGAGTTGATATTTGACAAAACCTTTGTAAATTATCAAAGGAATTGTCCATTGATGTTGCCTCAAAAATACCAAAATCTATGCAGTATGTGTATGTGTGTGTATTTATGTATTAATTTTTTTTCCTCTGGAACTTTTATTTTCACTTAGAGGATAAATTTCCAAATTTAGCATTTAAATTGACTAGATTAAAATTTTATTCTCCGAAGTACACACATGTGTGTTTGTGTGTGCAGGATCATACAGCCATACAGGCTGACCTATTCGTGGAAATGGATTTTTTTCTTCTTTCTCTCACATTTTAAAACTGCTCACTTGAGTGAGGCAGGGACTGCCAGCTCCTTGGTTCGTAATTCTCTCTGTGCTAGTGCTGTCTGGTGGGGCAAGAGAGAACTGGCTATGAGAAACTGCAGGCTCTTTCACATCTTTATCATTCTACATAAACTAGAAGAATGACAGAGGAAGAGGAGAGGGAAGAAGAGAAGACAGCAAAGGAGAGGGAAGAGAGAGACACAAAGTCAGTCAGAGAGTGGGGGAGCGGGAGAGACCCAGGCAGGAGGATTGGGAGGGAGAGGGGGAGAGAGCTTTCCATTTAACAGCACCTGAGAAAACACCCACCAAATTGAATTTTTTTTTTTCATCCCTCTGGCCCACCTGCATTTGGCTTTTGTTTTGGTTATACTCAGACGGGCTTTATTTATCTGTGCTGGCTACCTCAGCTGTGACAAATTAAAATTAGGCCACTGTTTATAATTCAAAGTATGTGTAAAAAACAAACAGAGGAGATCGTTTTAAAGGTAATGACATTTAGTAAAGAAGACAAGACAGAGATGGCTTTCTTGAATAAAATGACATTTTTAAATTATTTTCCTGTCTTGAACTATTTCCCTTGAAGGCACCTTTCAGCTCAATCAGTGGAGAGGGAACTGAGAGAATCCTAAACATCCCCAGGGGTCTCTACTGATTCTGCAGAGGAGCGTCTTTTCAAGGGGTCTGTCACTTGTATGTAGGGTGAACATGCCTTAATTATTCATTGACTCCTAAAGTTTTACCCAAACTATGTGTCAAATAAATAATTTTCCCCTTGCTTTAATTGTGTGCAAACTTCACTTGACTATAAATTCTCCAAAAGATTGTTCAACTTCAGGTTTGATTTTCATTTCTAAATGGCTGGGTTTAACTTGCCCTATTACATGGTCTTTCGAAGCACAGAACACTGGTTATCCTTAAAGAGTAAGCATTAGACCCTTTTGTTTTCAGATACCCTGATATATATGCCATTGGGGATTCCTACCCTAAGAACGTGGGATACAAGCCTGTCATGAAATCCAAACTTTAAGGATATAAATATGGTAGATTTGCCCTAAGTCAGATTTGTACCTTCAGTCTACCATGGAACTTATAGTACAAATGTATTCTTTTTTTTTAACCTGTTCGTTTTAAAATAAGAAATGGTAGTCTCTTGAGTTCTAGAGTTTCTGTAAGAACAACAGAAGGAACTCTTAGCTAATGTTTAGTATCCATATGCTTCTCTAAAGTGACCAGATGTCCTGCATTTGTCCAGGGGGATGGGGAATTGTGTTGTTTTTTTTTTTTTTCCCCTCCCTCCTGATTATTTCCTTCAAAAGTCTATCATGGATACATTTTGTGCCTTCATTGGCCCTCCTGGCAATTCTTATTCATGCCTTGCTCTAAGAACATCATAACTGATAACCTACTGCTTTTGTACTTGAAACTTCCTACGGGGAAAAAAGTTTGCTGGGTTTCTTGTGTGTGTGATTCTGTAGTTTATTGTACTAAAACAAAAAACAAAAAACAAAACAAAAAAAACAAGCTTATACCAGAATTCTCACCCTGCCTATGGAGTCATAGGTAAATCCTGTTTTACAGGCTCCAGCATACATTTTAAATCTTCCCTTAAGTACTGAATTTAAATAATCAAAATGTGATCTCTTTACACAGTAACTAATATCAGGAAAAACTATCCAGGATTTGGAAATGGAAGAAACATTACTGGACGTCCTTGGAATGGAGTGCTCAGTTTGGTCTGTCAGACTCTTCAAAGATTATCAAATTCTTAAAGGGTCTGCACCTTTGAGTAACTTTCTATTGATTACGTCAGCTGTTGGCAAACATTGTAGTCTCCGAGTCCCATTACATTCTTAAAAATTGGGGCCCCAGAACTTTTGCTTATATGGGTTTTATCTATTGATATATACCATATTATAAATTAAAACTAAGACAATAAAATATATTATAAAATAATACAAATATATTTTTGTTCATTTATTTTAAACAATAATAAAACCACCACCTGTTAATATGGAACCCTACTTACTTTTATGAAAAGTCGTTTTCCAAAATAAAATGTTTAGGAGAACATTGTTTCACAATTTTGCAAATTTCTTTAATATCTGGATTAATAGAAAACAACTGGATCCTCCTATTTGCTTCTGCTTTCAAATTGTTGCAATCTGTTGTTATATATGTAATATATATATATTATATATATTATATAGTCTAGCCCCACTCAGATATTTAGGAGTATTTTAAGAGCTCTTTCATGTAATTTCATGTAATTGTGGATGTTTAATATTGTTTAATATTATACCAACAATATCAAAGTTGACAAGTGGCAGCTTCTTTTTTTTTCTTTTTTATTTATTCATTTGACAGACAGAGATCACAAGTAGGCAAAGAAGCAGGCAGAGAGAGAGGAAGGGAAGCAGGCTCCCTGCTGAGCAGAGAGCCTGACCTGGGGCTTGATCGGATCCCAACATCCTGAGATCATGACCTGAGCTGAAGTCAGAGGCTTTAACCCACTGAGCCACCCAGGGGCTCCCAAGTGGTAGCTTCTTAAAAGTTAGTTGCAGTGTGGAATCTGAAACCATACCAATGAACTTTTCGAGCTGTTCCTTTTAAGTTCATTGTCTTACCTTGCACTTCAAATGGAAAATCTCTGATATTTGATCATATATCGTGCATTGACCACTTGGAAAATATTGATTGTGAATATAAATGGCTTTTTAAAATGTTGACACATTTGATACCCAACATTAAAAAAAAATCAAATCCATTCATATCACTACCAGACAAATCAGATATTTTTGCAAGTCAGATGGTCTAAGGGAAGCACACATGAACTGTGGTCTGGAGAATAACTTTAAAATGTACATGCCATTGGACCCAGGGAGCCCACTAAAATGTATTTTCTTGAAGTGATGATGGCACAAATATGTAAAAAGTGGGAAAAGTATAAGCACAAGGGTATTCATCACGTTGTTTCTCATAGAGAAAGATCAGAAATAACCAAATTTATAGTTAAATAAAATACAGGACTACAAAAAAAAACCAGATTATTTCACAACCATTAAAATATTCTTTGTGTGTGTGTGTGTGTGTGTGTGTGTGTGTATGTATAATTTAATGGCATGAAAAGATGTATATGCTGTACTGTGGAGTGAAAAATTTTGTTATAAAACAGCATGATGGGGATGCCTGGGTGGCTCAGTTGGTTGGGCGGCTGCCTTCGGCTCAGGTCATGATCCCAGCATCCTGGGATGGAGTCCCACATCGGGCTCCTTGCTCGGCAGGGAGCCTGCTCTTCCCTCTGCCTCTGCCTGCCTCTCTCTCTGCCTGTGCTCGCTCTCTCTCTCTCTAATAAATAAATAAAATCTTTAAAAAAAAAAAAAACCAGCATGATGGCATGATCATATTTACAGAATTTTTGTGTGCATGTTGGCGTAGTAGATAGATATGTAAAAGAAGTTTCAAAGGAGATTCTTCAGAATCATAAATATCTCTGGGTAGAGAGATCTGGGAGCTTTGGAGGGTTTTTTTTGGTAGTATTTTGATTGTTTAGTTTTTGTTAAAAGAAGCACATATAAATTTTTATAATCAGAGAAAACAATAAGGTTATTTTCTTTCCAAAAAATGAAAGCTTTTTTCCTAAAATTAGAAAATGTGCATGTGTTTTAGTTTGACACTCAGTGTTAGCAAGAGTTACGTGCATAAAACAGGTGTTGCTTATAAGCTACTAGTAGAACTATCTTCCAGAGAAGTAATTTGGCATAAAATTCTTAAACTTCATGTACTTGCTAACTTAGGCAGTTTACCTCTATTATTAAATGCTGTAGAAATACTCAGAGAGGGACCCCTGGGTGGCTCAGTTGGTTAAGCGGCTGCCTTCGGCTCAGGTCATGATCCCAGCGTCCTGGGATCGAGTCCCACATCGGGCTCCTTGCTCGGCAGGGAGCCTGCTCCTCCCTCTGCCTCTGCCTGCCTCTCGGTCTGCCTGTGCTCGCTCTCTCTCTCTAACTAATAAATAAATAAAATCTTAAAAAAAAATTTAAATTAAAAAAAAAGAAATACTCAGAGATATTCTTAAAGACCTGTGTAAAACTTAAATGCTGACAATAGGAAATAATTTCAATGTATTTATGACATATCATTGGGTAGGTAGACTACCATGCAGAGGACACTGTGAGTCACTTAGATTTTTGCCTGTTACAGTGGCTGCAGTTGCATGCTGCTGTGATTTGGGTAAAGAAGGATAGGAAGTTGAGAAAGGTGGGGTTGGGGCTGGCGTAAGGATATCTTCCTTTCTTTTCCTTGCCCCTACTTTGACCTCCACTATTCTTTGTCTCTACTTGCCACCACCTGGTTGTTAGTGGCCCATGATTCTAGGTGTTGCTTAGAATGACAGGTCCACATTTCTAAACTTTTCTTGCAATATTTTATTTTTGAAACTCAGGAATAGTATTTCAGAAAACACAAAATCAAGAAAGAATAATTTTTAACCAATTATTTTTCATTACAAAAAGGTATACAAATGAGTGTGGGTGTGCCAGAGATATTCATAGATACCATACATTTTCCATCCAGAAAATAAAAAGAATTAAATATTTAATAGTTGTATGTCTTTCTTTTACAAATATAAAAATATTTTTTAAATTTTTGCTTGTAAAACTACTGACAATTATTTTAAAATACATTTCCTAAGTACACTTAAGACATTTTTTGAATAGTTTTTCTTTATATTCAGTTTCAGGTTCTGTTCACTTAAGAGCACCCACAGTAGAATCTAAAGATCCCTCAACATGTGATCCGAGAGACGTGGGTTAGAAAAATTCCTCATGAGTGAAATTAAATCGCTTATCTACAGGATCTCTGATTCTTTCTCCAATTTCATTGTAAAAAAGAAATTCCCCTTCTGTCCATAGGATTATCTTCCTTTTTCTTTAAAGTAGAATTCTATAATCCCAGGTTGACAGATATAAAATAATGTGTTTTGTAAACATATGTTTGTGTTTTTTTAATAAGCAAAGGGTCTATATTACCTTGGTAATAAAAAATTGTCAGTCTTCAGTATTAGAATATGTTCTTTAAACCAAGCCCAGCACTGAAGACAGGTATTATTAATGCATCGACAGAAGACATTGGTTTTGACTTGACTATGCCAGTACAGGGGGAGAAAAAAATAGAACACATAACATTTAAAAAGTAAAGAATATCATTTTTCACCTTAATCATAACTTCCATATTAATCTTAAATAATTTTTCATCTTAATTATGAGATGATTTTTAAATTGTCCTAAAATATTCCTATGCCTCATTTATAAAAAGACATTTTCACTATCCCTGGACAATGGCAGGTTTTATTTTCTCTGTAGTCCCATTTTGTTACTATGTTTAATGATTAAGTCTAAAAAAAACTTTATATAGCTATCTCACTGAAAGCAAATATGAAAAGCAGCCACCACAAAAAAAAAAAAAACCAGTAAAATTGCTCTCTCTCACTAAAGAAACTAGTGAAAAATTCTGTTTTAATTTCTTGGCATCTGTGATAGTGTTTGTGTGGGTTTTTTTTTTCTTTAAAGATTTTATTTACTTATTTGAGAGAGGGGGAGCATGAGTTGGGGGAAGGGCAGAGGGAGAGGCACAAGCAGATTCCCCTCAGAGCAGGGAGCCCAGGCCTATCAGGGAGGCCCACATCAAGCAGAAGCCCCACACCCAGTGGGAACACATGTCCAGCTGATCCCAAGACCCCGAGATCATGACTTGAGTCAGACACTTAACTCACTGAGCCACCCATGTGCCCTATGATAGTGTTTTTGTTGTTTAAGTTACAGACATGTGGGGAGGATTTAAAGTGAGGTAAATTTTGGGGAAAAATTCATAGGGTTTGGGGCTTGGTTCATGTAGATTCACCCACTCTAGTTTTATTTATGTTAGGTTTAAAATGCAACCAAAATTTCTTAACAAGGCCTTATATTACTGCCAATGTTTGCATGGCTTAGAGTGTGAACTATTTTTATTCCTAAGGATAACAAAAGCAAGAATTACGTATTTCTAAGTACTCACTGCACACCAAATGTATAATGATATTTTCAACATTTGAAAAGCTGCCTTTGTGGTATATGAACCTGAACATACTGAGCTAAAAGGTTGGTTTTATAAGATTTTAGTGTTAGTAAAGTGGAAACAAACTTAATTTTTGTTCCATTAACAAAAATAAGGCTACTTATTATAAATAAATAAAAAATTATACACTATTTTCATAAAATGTTAAATTTTACCTGTCTTTATATGCCCTAAAAGAATCTGAATACCGGGGCACCTGGGTGGCTCAGTTGTTAAGCATCTGCTTTAGGCTTAGGTCATGATCCCAAGGTCCTGAGATTGAGCTCTGCATTGGGTTCCCACTCTGTAGGAGGCCTGTTCTCCACCATCTCCCACTCCCCCTGCTTGTGTTCCCTCTCTCTGTGTCTCTTTCTCTTTCAGAAAAGTAAATAAAATCTTAAAAAAAAAAAAAGAATCTGAATACTCTCCAGGAAATAATTTTTCCAAAATGTGCTTTGTTTTATATTCATGCATGCAGATGGGAGCGTGCTTTTTTCTTATTTCTAATACTTTTGCCTTTATATTTTAATACCAAACTACACTGTCTTTTAGCCTTATCTCTTATCTTTTGTCTCTTGTAAAATTGTATTTGTTTGTTGGTTTGTTTATTTTAAAATCAATTAACATATAATGTATTATGAGTTTCAGAGGTAGAGGTCAGTGATTGATCAGTCTTATATAATACCCAGTGCTCATTTTCTGTTACAACGTCTTACCAAAGAAAAGTTCATGAAACTCTCTACAGTGTAATGGGATGATGTGGAGAGGGAGTCCACAATGAATTCATTATATTTATATTTACATATTAGCACTTTATATTTACAGTTATTTACATATAATGTTTCATTGCTTATCAAAATAATCCGAGTGTGCAAATATTACCATGAACAGATGGATAACGCTATTGTCCGGAGAAATGAAGAGTTGATAGTTAAGTGGTGAATTTGAAAAAAGCATCCAATTCTCTTGACCTCTTGTCCAATGTTCTTTTCACTACCTCACTGAGGAAGGGGATCATTAATTCAGATACTGGAGGCTATCCTGCTGATATGAATCCTTGATCATAATTGACCTAAATTATTCTGATCTACAACTGTTTAAATTAAAATTCAACAAATAATTGCTCAGCTTCACTTTATGCTGACTACAGAGACTTGGCCTTGGAGGGCCTGAAAAGGGAATCTATTACTCAGAAAACAAAGAGAAGCTTTTATTGGATTGGATTAAAGTGATTCATTTCTTTTTTCTTCTTCAAAGATCTTTTCATTGATTGTTATTTGAAAAAAGTCCCTTAGGAAATTCTTCATGAATGAATAAGGTTAATTTTGTGATAAAACTAAGTTCTGTAACTTACCTTTTTTTCTCCTTCGCAGTGCTTGGGACTCCCTCTTCTTGTCTACTTTTACTTCATCTATAGACCCATTACCCCAAGTGGCTGTTCTCATTCCTTCTATACTTTCATCTCTGTTCTGCTCACTTAAGGTAAGCTTACTGCAAAGGTACATTTCAACCTTGTGGTGGGGTATTTAAAGTCAAGATTTAAAGAATAAAATAATGTATTAACATTCTTCCAGTATCAGTTCTGACTTTATAAGCATATGTGGAGCTGAGAATATTTTTATTTTAGTGAAATTTTTAATCAGTTCCTTCATGCTCTTGACCAAAATCTTTTGAGATTTTACTATTAGTCCTAGGTGCTGAGAATTAAAAGAAGATTAAGAACCAGTCCTTGATCTTAACAACTCCTTAAGTTGAGTATAATCTTCCAGTTTGAGTCTCTTGGCTTGTTTATTTTTGGCCTATTTCCAGATTTTTAACTAAATTTTTAAAGTAGGTCTTTGATTTAGCCATCACTCTGTGACTCTGAAACTCCATACAATGGAATTTCACTGATGACACTAAATTGGGAGCAAAGGGATGGGTCAGATAGATTGTGAATACTTCAGGGGTAATAAAGGCAACTTTAAAGAAGAATTGATTGCTTACACTGATTGAGGATTGTCAAACGTGTAGGCTTAGAATTTGGAAAGCCATAATTAACTATGTATGAAAAAATTACAATTAATTTTCTGACATTCAATCTGACTGGTTTAATTCTTTTTTTTTTTTCAAAATTGATGTGAATTTCCTAGCCTCTGTCACGACAAAATCTCTCTCTTTTTAGTTCAGAGCGATATCTTGAAGAGCTTTCTATAAAGTATTTCATGCACTTATCAATACTAAGGTTTTACTTTATAAACTTTTTTTAAGTTAGCTGATTAAATATTAAAATCTTACCTAGCTGTGAAGTAGGATTTTTTTTCTCCAAGATTTCCAAAGCATGGTTATTGAAAACAGTGAAACTACATTTCATTGGCAAAGAGCTTTAAGGATTTGAATCTTTAATCAAGAATTGCTAAATGCTTTAGTTCATAAATTGTTTATGAGTTAACCAGCACTCTTTCCCCAAATCTGTTCCGCTTGAGTGTCAGAGCTGATTCTCTGCTTATAGTATGCAAGACAGTACAGGCTTCTATGGTTCACATATGACTGAAGCCAAGATGAGATGAGAGTGATCTGGACATGTAAAGAAATGCTTACACATTGTTGGCATGGGTCCACTCAAAGTTACTGGGTTTTCACTTGAGAAAAAGTCTGGAAATGTGTTTTAAATGACATTCTATCTTCTCCTCTGCTTGTCTTTTAAAAACCTTGCCTGTCTTTTATGGCTGATGTAACAATAAACTCTTCCAGGAGGACAGGCATACAAGCACAGGATTTGATTCTCAGCCAGCTTTGTTCTGACACAGTTGTATGTGTGCCATATTCATGAAACTCATGCCCCTTTTCTGGCCCTCCTACCCACAGGATTCCAAATTTTCTTTTCATATAGCCATGCAGCTTCAGCCCCACCAGCAGGCTGGGTTTTATCCACCCAACAAAAGAGATGTCTACTTGAGTCTGTAATGTTAGCATGTTATTTCTAACTATGATGATACCAAGAATTATGCATCTGGAGATACATATGTAGAAGAAGCATTGTAATTTTTTTCTTCACCACCCATTGGAAGGAATGGTGTATCCTATCTTTAATGTCAAGACAATGCATTCTTCATTTAAGTATTCAGTCAGTTACTACAAAATAATTTGCTGAGCACCATTCACTGTCTCTGTACTAAGTGTTCCATATATGGAAGACATATTTTATTTCTAGAGGCCATAAACTCATAAAAATTAGTTATGAGACTGGTGACGAGGCTATGCCTGAAGATAACAAAAGAGGCAACAGTAAATAACACTGATCTCGGGAAGACAAAATTGTAGAAGCAGGAAAGGCTCCACAGAGGAGGGAAGTTTGAAATGAGTATGTGGCATTTTTTTTTTAGATTTATTTGTATCTGTTTTTTATTGTCTCCTAGAATAAAGGAAATTCATCTTAATTTAACATTCATATTTTTAATCTTACATAAGTGATCTCTTTTAATTCCCATGACAAATGTCTGATATGTGTGCGTTATTCCTTTTTACATATGAGAAAATTGAGCCTCAGAGATTAAGTGACTTACTCAAGGTCACACAGCTGGTAACTGGAGAAACTAGAGCCAATATTCCCTTGGCACCAATTCTCTGCTTATTTCACCAACCTGTTACCTCTATTTGATGGTATTTTGGCTTCATAGTCGTAATATTTTATGACTTAAAGTCAGCTCAAAACTGATTATTCAGCTTGATTTTGATCTGCCCAGATGCTAAGAGATTTTTCCCCTGCTTTTGATTGCAAGTATTCAAGTATTTGTATGAAGAAAAATTATACAAGTAATGTTTAATAAGTAATTTTTTTAATTTAAATTTTACATAGTTAATATACAGTATAATTTTGGTTTCTGGAGTAGATTTCTGTGATAGATACAATACTCAGTACTCATCAAAAATGCTCTTCTTAATACCCATCATCCATTTATTCCAGCCCCCATGCACCTCCCTCCATCAACCCTCATTTTGTTCTCTATTAGAGCCTTTTATGGTTTGCTTCCCTCTCTTCCTTTTTTCTTTCTCCCCTTCCCACGTTCATCTGTTTTCTTTCTTAAATTCTACATACGAGTGAGGTCATATGGTATTTGTCTTTCTTTGACTGACCTATTTCACTTAGCATAATATACTCTTGCTACACCCATGTCATCCCAAATGGCAAGATTTCAATTTTTTGATGGGTGAGTAATATTCCATTGTGTGTTACACATCTTCTTTCTCTATTCATCATCAGTCAATGGATATTTGGGCTCTCTCCATAGTTTGTCTATTGCGGACGTTACTGCTGTAAACATCTGGGTGCATGTACACCTTCGAATCTGTATTTTTGTATCCTTTGGATAAATAGCTACTAGTGCAATTGCTCTATTTTTAACTTTTGAGGAGCCTCCATACTGTTTTCCAGAGTGGCTGCACCAGTCTGCATTCCCACCAACAGTGCATCATCGCCAAAAACTCTTGTTTCTTGTATTATTTATTCTAGTCATTCTGACACATGTGAAGTGGTATTGCATCGTGGTTTTGATTTATATTTGCCTGATGATGAGTGATGTTGAGTATCTTTTCATGTGTCTGTTAGCCATGTGGATGTCATCTTTTGACATCTTCTGCCCATTTCTTAACTGGATTGTTCGTTTTTTGGGGGTGTTGAGTTTGTTAAGTTCTTTGTAGATTTGGATACTAATCCTTTAGCAAATAAATCATTTGCAAATATCATCTCCCATTCCATATGTTGCCTTTTAGTTTTGTTGATTGTTTCCTTTGCTGTGCAGAAGCTTTTTATCTTGATAAAGTCCAATAGTTCATCTTTGCTTTTGTTTCCCTTGCCTCTGGTGATGCATCTAGTAAGAAGTTGCTATGGCCATAGTCAAAGAGGTTTCTGCCTGTGTTCTCCTCTAGGACATTTTGGTCGTTTCCTGTCTCACATTTAGGTCTTTCATCCATTTTGAATTTACTTTAGTGTATGGTGTAAGAAAGTGGTCCAGTTGAATTTTTCTGCATGTTGCTATCCAGTTTTCCCAACACCATTTGTTGAAGAAACTGTTTTTCCATTGGATATTCTTTCCTGCTTTGTTGAAGACCACTTGACCATAGAGTTGTGGGTCCATTTCTGGGTTCTCTGTTCTGTTCCCTTGATCATTTTGTCTGTTTTTGTGCCAGTACTATACCATCTTGATGAATATAGCTTTATGATATAGCTTAAAATCTGGAATCATGATGCCTCCAGCTTTGTTTTTCTTTCTCAGAATTGCTTTGGCTATTCAGGATCTTTTGTGATTCCATACAAATTTTAGGATTGTTAGTTCTAGCTTTGTGAAAAATGCTAGTGGTATTTTGATAGAAATTGCATTAAATGCGTAGATTGCTTTGGGAAGTGTAGACATTTTCAAAATATTTGTTCTTCCAATCCATCAGCATGGAATGCTTTTCCATTTCTTTATGTCCTCTTCAATTTCTTTCATAAGTGTTCTATAGTTTTCAGATTTTTTACTTCTTTAGTTAGATTTATTCCTAGGTATCTTATTGTTTTTGGTGAAAATGGGATCAATTCCTTGATGTCTTTTCAGCTGCTTCATTATTGATGTATAGAAATGCAGTAGATTTCTGCACATTGATTTTATATCCTGCAACTTTGCTGAATTCACATATGAATTTTATCAGTTTTTTGGTGGAGTCTTTCAGGTTTTCTTCAGAGTATCATGTCATCTGCAAGTAGTGAAAGTTTGACTTCTTCCTTGCCAGTTTGGATGCCTTCTATTTCATTTTGTTGTGTGATTCCTGAAGCGAAGACTTCCTATGTTAAATAGTAATGGTGAGAGTGGACATCCTTATCTTGTTCCTGACTGTAGAGGAAAGACTCTCAGTTTTTCCCCATTGAGGATATTAGCTGTGTTTCTTTAGTATATGGCTTTTATGATGTTGAGGTATGTTCCATCTATCCCTTCTTTGTTGAGGGATTTTATCAGGAAAGTATTCTGTATTTGTCAAATGCTTTTTCTGCACCTATTGACAGGATCATTTGGTTCTTATCCTTTCTTTTATTAATATGGTGTATCACATTGATTTATTTGCAAATATTGAACCACCCCTGTGGCCCAGGAATAAACCTAATTTGATTGTGGTGAATAATTTAATTATTAATTAATAAATAAAAATAAATAATAGATTAATAATTAATAATTAAATGTACTGTTGAATTCAATTTGCTAGTATTTTATTAAAAAATTTTGCATCCATGTTCATTAGAGATATTGGCTTCTAATTCTCCTTTTCAGTGGGGTCTTTGCCTGGTTTTGGAATTAAGGTAATGCTGGCTTTGTAGAATGAGTTTGGAAGTTTTCCTTCCATTTCTAGTTTTTGGAACAGTTTGAGAAGAATAGGTACTAACTCTTCTTTAAATGTATGGTGGAATTCTCCAGGGAAGCCATCTGACCCAGGGCTTTTATTTGTTGGGAGATTTTTGATTACTGATTCAATTTCTTTGCAGGTTTTGGGTCTGTTCAAATTTTCTGTTTCTACCTGTTTCAGTTTTGGTAGTTTCTAAGTTTCCAGGAATTTGTCTCTTTCTTCCAGGTTGCCCAGTTTGTTGCTGTATAATTTTTCATAGTATTCCCTTATATAATTGTTCATATTTCTGTGGTGTTGGTTGTGATGCCTCCTCTGTCATTCATGATTTTATCTATTTGGATTCTTTCTCTTTTCTTTTTGATAAGTCTGGCTAAGGGTTCATCAATTTTATTAATTCTTTCAAAGAACCAGCTCTTAGTTTCATTAGTCTGTTCTACTGGGTTGTTTTTGTTTGTTTGTTTGTTTGTTTATTTCTATATCATTTATTTCTACCCTAATCTTTAATATTTCCCTTCTTTTTTTTTTTAAAGATTTTATTTATTTATTTGACAGGGAGAGATCACAAGTAGATGGAGAGGCAGGCAGAGAGAGAGGAGGAAGCAGGCTCTCTGCTGAGCAGAGAGCCCGATGCAGGGCTCAATCCCAGGACCTGGGATCATGACCTGAGCCAAAGGCAGAGGCTTAACCACTGAGCCACCCAGGCTCCCCTACTATTTCCCTTCTTCTGCTGGCTTTAGGCTCTATTTCTTGTTCCTTTTCCAGCTCCTTTAGGTGTAAGGTTACATTGTATATTTGAGACTTTTCTTGCTTCTTGAGGTAGGTCTGTATTGCAATATATTTCCCTTTTAGGACTTTGCTGCATCCCAGAGGTTTTGGGCTGTCATGCTTTCATTTTCATTTGCTTCCATATATATTTTTAATATTTTAATTCCCTGGTTAACTCATTCGTTCTTTAGAAAGATGTTCTTTAGCCTTCATATATCTGAGGTCTTTCCAAAGTTTTTCTTGTGGTTGACTTCCAGTTTCATAGTGTTGTGGTCTGAAAATATGCATAGTATGATCTCCATCTTTTTGTACTTGTTGACGGCTGATTTGTGACACGGTATGTGATTTATTCTGGAGAATGTTTCCTGTGCACTCAATAAAAATGTGTATGCTGCTGCTTTAGGATGAAATGTTCTGAATATATCTGTTAAGTCCATCCTGTCCAGTGTGTCATTCAAAGCCATGTTGATTGTTGATTTTCTGCTCAATCTGTCCATTGCTGTAAGTGGGTATTAAAGTTTCCTACTATTATTGCATTATTATCAATGATTTCTTTGTGTTTATTATTAATCAATTTATATATTTGGCTTCTCCCAGGTTGGGGGCATAAATATTTTCAATTGTTAGATATTCTTGATGGATAGACCCTTTAATTATGATATAATGCCCTTCTTCATCTCTTGTTACAGACTTTATTTTAAAATTTAATGTGTCTAAGTATGGCTATTCTAGCTTTCTTTTGACATCCATTAACATGATAGATAGTTCTCAATCCCCTCACTTTCAATATGCAGCCGTATTTTGGTCTAAAATAAGTCTCTTATAGACAGCATATAGATGGATCTTGTTGTTTTTTTTTTTTTTTTGTCCATTCTGATACCAGGTGTCTTTTGATTTAGTCCATTTATATTCAGAGTGATTATTGAATGATATGAATTTATTGCCATTGTGTTACCTGGAGATTTGGTGTTTCTGGTGATGTTCTCTGGTCCTTTCTAGTCTTTGTTGCTTTTGGTCTTTTTTTTCCACTTGAAGAGTCCCTCTTAAAATTCCTTGCAGAGCTAGTTTAGTGGTCATGAACTCCTTTAATTTTTGTTTGTCTGGAAAAATCTTTATCTCTCCTATTCTGAATGATAGCCTTGCTAGATAAAGTGTTTTTGGCTGCATATTTTTTCCCATTCATCATATTAAATATTTCCTTCCACTCCTTTCTGGCCTGCCAGGTCTCTGTGGACAGATTCTCTGAAAACCTGATCTGTCTTCCCTTGTAGGTTAAGGACCGTTTTCCCCTTGCTGCTTTCAGGATTCTTTCCTTGTCCATGTATTTTGTGAATTTGACTTGATATGCCTTGACGATGGCTGGCTTTTGTTGAATTTAATGAGAGTTCTCTGTGTTTCTTGGATTTGGACATATGTGTCCTTTCCCAGATTAGAGAAGTCTTAGTTATAATTTGTTTGAGTAAATCTTCTGCCCCTTTATCTCTCTCTACATCTTCTGGGACTCCTATGAATATGAATGTTCTTATGTTTTTAATAAGTTGTTGAGTTCCTTAAGTCTACCTTCATGGTTCATTACATTTCTTTCCCTCTTCTTTTCAGCATTTTATCTTCTGCATCACTGATTCACTCCTCTGTTTCATTCATCCTCATTTTTATGGCTTCCATTTGTGTTTGCATCTCGGTTGTATCATTTTACAATTTTGGCCTGCCTAGATTTTAGTTCTTTTTTCTCTGGGTAAGGGATTCCCTAGTGTCTTCTATGCTATTTTCAACTCCAACTAGTATCCTTATAATCGCTATTTTAAATTCTTGTTCAGATAATCTTACTTATGTCTGTATTAATTAAATCCCTGGCTGAGTTCTACCTCAAGCTCTTTGTTTTGGGGTGAATTCCTCTATCTTGTCATTGTGTCCAGAAAAGAAAAGAAGAAAGAGAAAAAAGAACAACAAAACCCAAAATGAAAACAAAACAAAAAACTAGATCTTAGATGTGTTTGTGTCTGCTTATTAAAAGAATCTAGGTCACAAAATAATAAAATAAAATTAAATTAAATTAAATTAAAATTAAACAAAAAAATTTAAAAAATTAAAAAGTTTATATATAAATAAAATTTAAAAATTAATAATAAAAGTTAAAAAAAGAATTGGAAAATGTAAGAAAATAAATGAAAAAAAAATTTTAAAAACCAGAGAATAAAAGTAAAAAAGAAAGCTAGATCCTATTTCCCTAGAGCTGAAGATTTGCAGCATTCTATGATCAATGACCTTGGTGTGAACTCATTGTTCCTGCAGGTTGTCTGGGGGTGGGGCATGCTGTACTGATTCCCAAGCTGACTTGTTTCAGTGGAAATGCATCTGCAGGGTACAAGGGGGTGGAGCGTGGTGTTTTCAGCTCTGGCCTCCACTAGGTGGCATTGTTTTGCTCCGTGAAGGCTTTCGGCACTTCTGGGTGGGATTAAAATGGCTTGCATCCTGCTCTAGTCTCAGAGCTGAAAGTTCGTGAGCACTCATAGTAGAGCAGTCACCCTCTATGTATCCCCAGTTTCCATCTGAACCCTGCATTCACCTTGCTGAGTCCAAGATTTTTTACCTCAGGCACATGACTGAGTTTCAAAATTCCAAGTTTCAAGGACTCCAAAGGAGTGGACTGCAACTGTTTCCTTCCCCCAGCCCCCACCCCTGGAAGGTCTCACCAAGCTTCCAGGCCTGTCCCAGGCAAGTGGATGCCCAACTGCACAGTGGTTCACAGTTTATAGCAGAAAGCCAGCACCAAGACCTGCTGCTGCTTCTAGCTCCTATGCATGGGAATAGCACAGAACCTTGTGTCACTCATTCTTCCTGCAACCCAGGGTATCCTCAGACCACCCTGTCACTCCTGGGATTCTGCCCCTCCTTGCCGCCTGAGCACTTTTAATCCAGTTATGTGCTCCATGGTAGTGAACTTCCAAAAGTTCAGATTTTGTCTTCCATTGCTTCTAATATTTTGTAGTAGCCTCCTTAAACAGGCTCCCTTCCTGCTGCTAAAACCATAGCTGAGTCTTCCCCAAGTGAAGACTTCCACACCTCCTACCTTTTGAAAAGTGGTCACCTTTTTACTTGTAGACTAGCAGTTTTTGTTTTCTCAGACCTCTGATTGATTGGGTCTTCAGAATGACTTGATAACTATCTAGCTGTGTTCAAAGGATGATGACTTTCTAGACAGCAAAGCAAGTATATATAGCATTTGTTGGATGCACTCATATCTTTTCTGCCCACAGAAGTGCTTTCCTAAAAATATAGTAATGTCTTGTTCCTAACACTTTGACACACCTTCCAAATTTGCGTAAGAACTGAGACACTCTATCTCTCCACAGATTCACATTTGTTTTGTTTCTCTATCCTACAAGAGCTTCTGGATTTTTCTCTCCAAAGCATTTAGGAAAAAGAGGGAAAAAGGGGAAGAGAGAAAAGAGGGAATATAAATTTCAGGACCCTGAGAATTAGCATGATGTTTTTTGATTCATGACTCAGAATTGAGTTCCATAGAGCTAAATTTAGAGTGCAGTCAGCTGGTGGAATCACAGATGACTGAATCCTCAGAGGAGCATTATGGTTGGTATGGTGTATCACACAATCTTAGAAATTAGTGATGAAAATAATTTCTTTGGCAAAGTCAGCCATTTAGTGCAACAAATGCTCTGGTTCTTGTTCACTAAGTCAAGCAAAAAAAAAAAAAAAAAAAAAACAAATATAAACACCCATTATGACACTTAGAATGAATTTCCAGAATATCTCTTTTAAGATTATTTTTAGAATATGTATGGTCTGACAGTTTTATATTTGGTAAGTTGTCTTTTCTTAGCATTATACTGATATGAAATATCTAAGGACAATTAGAGAAGTCAGTAGGAGGATGAGGAATCTAGAGTTCTTCACCTAATTGTTAGGTTGTTTTTCTTCATTAATGTGATGAAGATCAGGCATATCACTACATCTGAAAAACTAAAAAGTCATCATTTGTCCCAAATGGAAAGCTAAATCTGGCTTTTATACCAATTGCCATACATTACATGAATTAAATAGAAATCGAAGAGCAGAGAAAATAGCAAAAATTGTGTACACTTATTACAGATGAGTGTGGCAGGGTAAGGGTGTGTGAACCATTCCATGAATCAGGTACAAAGAACAAAACTTAAACCTAGAAGAAAGAACACCATCATTGACTCAGGAAGAACACCATCATTGACTCAGGATGGTGGTTGATTTAATTAGACACCTTGTATTGAGGGTATATATTTATGTTGAAAAAAAAATTTAAGCAGTTCTGATATGTAGTGCATGGTTGACAATGACATAATCTTCTAAGTACTGAAGTTCTTTTCTGTAGGTTTGATATTCCTAATGGCCAAATTAATAGTAACTAGTATACTAACTAGGTAATTCAGAGGAGTTAAGTTTGTATAAAAGGAACATGCTCCACAAACTTACTTGATAGTATAAAAAGTCCACATTCTTAATATCTTATTATGAGATTAGTTCTAATTCAGTTATGCTTACAGTTGCTTCAGGAAGTGGCATAAACCAAGTATAATGTGGGAGTGCTATGTATCCCAATAGTTAAATTTCTTTCTGATCATCTTCTGAATTGGTTGAGTGCCTTATTTTCTTGGACTGGTTAGTTCTTAAAGAATGTTTTCAGAGAAGTGCATGGAATAAAACACTAGCTTTCCCCCCCAAACCAAAAATTGTGCATATATATATATATATATATATACATATATATATATATATATATATGAAGTGAACTTGAGTAGCTGGAAAAAGAGTTGCTTAGAAATTCTTTTTATTTTTAATAATGAATAATGACTAAATTCTAAGTAATCATTTTTAAAATGAAATGTGAGAACACTGAATTACTGTTGATTTTGGTTCTGCTCTTTTGGAATTGCAGAATCATATTTTTGCTGCCATTATATGGAAGTAGGGATATGTATTTTAAGTTCAGGTCCAAAATTAAATATGAAGCAGCTTTTTAACAGCATCAGAGAAAGAAAGAGAGACTATAAGGGGGAAGGGATAGAGAATGACAACTAGATAAGTGCAATAAGCAAAAGAAAGCCATTTATATTGCATATGATTTCTGAATTACCCTTCTGAGTTCTTCCATAGAAAACAGGAAATGCTATGTCATACGAAATCACTAAAATAATAAATTCTCATATCTTCTTGATGGAAAATTATGTAGAATCTGATTACAAAATAATATAGTGACCAAAGACAGAAGATTATCAGAGAATATCATTGATTTGATTGTCCTTTAATATTCCAAAGTTATTAGTGCTTCATTTGTAATGAGACATCTTATCTCTTGTGTCAATTAGTATGTTAAAATCCCACAAGAATCTATACTGCTTCCCAGAGCACTAAAGCACTAACATAATATAAAGATTGACATGCCCTTGTGATCAAGATCAAAAAAATAATACATTCACCAAAAGCGAAGTCACTTTACATCTTCTGTCACTAGACATAATTAGGTAGTTAGGTGACTCACAAGGAAGTTTTCTTTGGTATATCTAAGGTAGAGATAAACTTGGGAATCCTCCTATTTGGAGTGAGATTGTGAAAAGATAAGCTCTACACCAGAAAGTAATTTACTGACTATTTCCAGAATCCATTTCTTTTTCTTCAGATATTGCTATTGGGTTCAATCTAGTTTTTCCTGCTTTATCCTAAGGTAGAATTTCAGTGGTGCTAATGACATTGTAATTCATAAGAGAGAAATTCTACCACTTTTCCCAGAGTTAGAGTATATATACTAATGTCATTCCTGTGGCAATTAGCTATTGTAAATTCAAGATATAACAATAACAACATCAACATGATTATGTACATAATCAATTGCAGCCACAAAATGTCAAAACTAGTAATGACAGGGGTGCTTGGGAGGCTCAGCGAGTTAAAGCCTCTGCCTTTGGCTCAGGTCATGATCCCAGGCTCCTGGGAGCCCCAAATTGAGTTCTATGCTCAGCAGGGAATCTGCTCCCCCCCCACCTTCTGCCTCTCTGCCTACTAGTGATCTCTGTCTGTCAAATAAATAAATATAATCTTAAAAAAAAGTAGTGATGACATGTATTCAGTGAAAAAAATGAAAAGTTCTGAGGAAAAGTGAAAAAATACCAAAGTATCCATGGGACTCTTGGAAACTTTATCTCCAGATTGATTTTTTTTTTTAGTTCAATTTTTGTTTTAAGTGATACAACTTCTGTTGTTCTCCTTTTATTTTTTAATGTTAAACCAGAAAAATATCTTATACCTTAATATACCAACTTAGTGGTGTTTAAATAAAGTCTTGCAATTTTAAAGCAAAAAAGGAAACCTAGCCATCATTTTGCCCAATATTTACAATAATGGCAGATCATTATAATTACCTAGAATTGCACACACACATATGCATATGTGTATATATATGAAGTTGTATGTATTTGTGAGTATATATGTATATATATATAATATGTATGTTGTACACATATATACATCATGTATACATATGTATTAACATTGTTAAGCTTTGTTTCTGGAGAGTCAGTTCTAATTCAGCAGATCTGGAGACTGGCAAAGCAAGATTTCTGATAACCAGCCAGATTTAGGAATCATTTATGTCAAAAATTCCATTACTTTGCCTATGAGACAGCTGAAGGCCATGCACATTGCCCAATCAGTGGATAGTAGTCCGGAAGAAAACCCAGGCTTCCTGATTCTTGACTTTTCCCATTAACCCAAGCTACTTCTTCAAGATGTTTTATGAGAAATGGCTAATCTTGTCTGTCATTTCATTTACAACCTTCTCTAGTTTTTGTTTAATGAGGAATTATTTATGCTGCTGATTCACTACTTAACCATTATAGGTAAACTGATATTGTGTTTGCACATAAAAAATAAAGTTTTTAACACTTGGTCCCTTTGGAAATTATTTTCACATTTTCCTTTGTTAAGATTTATCTTCTACTTTGTGGGGGTTGTTTAATCCAAAGTTAAACTATTTAAATTTAGAAAAAAAGCAAAGTGTTTATTAAACTCAGTTGTTTAACAATTTCAGAAGTTAGCCAATTTGTTTATTGAGAAGGTTGTGTCCTTTCTTTTTTTTCTTTCTTTCTCTTATAATTTCCAAAGGAAATAGCAGATGTGAATTGCTGAAATACAATGTAATAATACACTTACTTGTTTGCCTAGTGTCTGTATGACTGCCCTCTGTTGGATAAAATTAGATCTGCTCTAATATGTTAGATTGTCTTGCCCTCTAGTGGTTTGTGCAGAAGACAGTAATGAGGACACTGGAAAACATTGCATGAAGAATCAGGTAGCTGATTTTTTAACTTTTAAATAACAAAATCCAACGAAAAGCCAGATTTAATAATAACTATTATTTAAGATGTAAGAACTCACCTTGATTTTGCCTCCAATTATAATTATGGATAATGAATAGGATCATTAGGTTAAATTAAATGAATGGGTAATATAAGGAGTGTGAAATTTATGTTTTTTTATATGCAACTCAAGTTATCATTTTGTTAATTATAAACTTCTAATAAGTCATTTTTTGAAAGTAGAATTTTTTAAATTGAAATGAATTTTATTCACTATGGCAAAGATTCTGCCAACTGAAGCAGAGACATTCAGCAGAGATTTAATTTTTTTAAAAAGACCCTCATTTTTGAAGAAAAATGTTTGTCACTTAAACTATGAAAATGGAGTTGCCTATAGTAAATTTACTACCCTTTAAACTTACTTAGTTTAACCATAAATTCCATAATTGCTCATTTAATTAAGTCATCCAAAATTGAGCATAACTTATTTTTTTCATCTCTTGGGTGAAGAAGAAATAAATAACTCTTGCTCTTTTCTAGCTTACAGTAATAGGTTGAAGATTCTGGCAGGGTTGTCTTGTTTCCCAGAATAGGTTAATTTTTCCCCATTTGTTCCATCACCCTAAAATAACCCTTCTCATGGCTCTTATGAGTGATTTTTTTTCCTTGCTTATCATCTCAATAATTCATCTCTGAATCTCCAGGATAGAGTGTAGTACCTGAACTATGGTGGGCCCTTAAAAAGTCTTTGTTCTTAGCACCTCTTCTAACTCTTTCCTTTTCTCTTGCTCCCTCTGGTGTCCAAGAAACCCTAAGACCCTACCATCAAAACCTTCACTGAAAAGTAAATTAGGCATCTTCTAGCCTCAAAACAAAGTCGATAATTTCTTTGCCCAGTGGTACAAACATGTGAAACCTTTTCTTGAGTTTAAAATTGAATACTTCCAGGTATCCTCATTTGCATACATATTTATAAATATTTATAATATACATTTCTTGTCCAATGAAAGAGATTACCATGTAGGTATTTGTGTTGTCTTAAAAGAAAAATGGTTTTGATGCTTCGTAAGACCACATGCCTTAAAACAGGAAAGCTACCTCATCTTTTTTTTTCCTCTCCAGTTTTTATTATTTTCATTTTGCTCAGCTCATATTTGCTCATTTTTACAGCTGTTGTTTTGATACCAAACATCTGAACTTTCCAGATAAGCCAAGGAGCTTGTCCTTCACTGTTTGTACCAGCAGGAATGACACTCAGCCAGGTTTGGTCGTACTGGTTGTGTGGACCTGGTCTCTATGCTAGCTGATTGCTGCATCTGTCCAATAAGCTGGTGCTCATTACATATTTTAATGATAGGCATAGAGCAACAGGCAGTTTTCATTCGTTCATGCGAGAGGTTTGTAGTGCTCTCTGGTCCTACAATCATTCACATTCCCTCCTTTAATACTGAATTCTCAGCCATTTTAGACCTATATATGTGATATTTTTTGATTTTCAGGAACTCTAGAATAAAGTTGATCAGATTTTGTGTACTTTGTAGAAACCCTACGAAGGCACTTATCACAGTTTAACATATTCCTGAACACTGAAAAACATTAGCCAAGAACATTGTTTTTTAATTTAGAATAACTAACTTGCCTTGCACTTTTAATTTTTACCTTTTTATCCTTTTGGGGGGGTCACTTTTTAGTCAGATGTTACAGATTTTGGCTAGGCCTTTTTGCATTTTATCTTTTATCTCATGTTCTATTTATGCATTCTAGAAAGGTTTTTTTTGATAATTGTTTTCATCTTTCAATTCAATAATCTTGCAGTATTTTTTTAATTTCTAAAAGCGATTTCTTGTTCATGGATTATTTCTATTTCATAGCATACCATTCTTATTTTGTGGATACTGTATCTTTTTTAGTCTCACTGAAAAAATGTATTTGGTTTTAAACAAATTCTCATCATCGTGATACACAAATTATGTTTCCATTGGCTTTCTCTCCATGTTGATGATATCGTCCAAACTAATATCAACTATTGATTTTATGCTTACTTTTAAGGGATAAATGGGGAGGTTTTTTGGTGTGTAAGTTCAGGAGATTTCATACTATAATGAGTGGGTGGGAGGATCCATTAAACTAGAAAACCTCTATATGCCAAAATAAGGAGAATTTCCCTCTACAGCTTCTGATGCAAAAAGTTTGGATATGCAGAGCTAGATGATGCAGTTTCTTTGGAGAAGAATCCTATGATTTTCATGCATAGCCAAGTGCCTGGGGGCAAGGGTTCTGCCTGTGTTGGTGGGAGACTTCTATTCTCTGCTTGGCTCATGGTCCATGAATCAGTCACTCAAAAGGTTCCTTGAGCAGGTTAAATCTCTCCTTGGCTTTGTGACCTGCAGTATCCTTACTTTACTCTAGTATCTAGTGTAATTCTGGCTTATCATTTTCCCTCCTGCCTTCTAAGATGTTATGAGTTTCTTGCTCATTGATTGCATCTTCACCATTTTCTTCATTACTGTGGAATTTATACCTCTTTATTTTTTTACTATCAATTCTAAGAGGTTGTAGGGGTGGGAAGGAGTACAGCTTGAGGTCAGGCCACAATTTTAAAACAAAAGTCCCAAGAAGGACCAACAGAAAGAACACCAAATACTTGTATAGTCTTTGTGATGAGAAAATAGAGACAGGCAGAGAGTAGTTCTGCCATACATATTTTGATTCGCTTCATGTTCTTGAAGCCCACCAATTGGATTCAACATACTATCTTTAAATCCAAGAATAAAATATTACAGTTAAAGTGCTCTCTGAAGTCATCTTGCCAAACTTCAATTTGGAGATCGGAATTCCTTCTATACCATTTCACTCAGTCTGCTTCCAAAATATACTTAATGATCCTCACTGGGTACTTAATGAAGCAACACACGTCATCAGAAAATTCTGCTTCGTTAGAAACTCCTTCTAAAGTAAAAATGAAGTCAGCTTCTCTTAGTTTCACCCACTAATTCTAACTTATCCTTTAAGAACTTGTGCTTCAGGGGACTCTGTGAACAATAGGAATTGTTTATAAAAATAATTTTTATATGTGCATAACACCATTTTTCTGGGAAGAGGGTCCACAGGTTTCATTATGTTCTCAACTTAATCTACAAACAAACAAAAGAATAAAAGTCACTGGTCTCAAAACAGTATAGAGAGAGCTGGTTTCCTTTAATTTTTGGCAGTTCTCCAAATATCCAAGAATAACTATAGGCCTTTTTTATATTCGATATTTATGTAATGAAAACTTCAAAGTCATTAAATAGTATGATACTGTGACTATATGAATAGGATTCAGATTTTAGAGAGTTCAATCTGAAATTATCATAAATCTGTTCGTGTCCATACCCATAAATAAAAAAGGGTCAATTAGTAAAACAAAGCAGTAAATTCAGTAGTCTCTAAATGATGGGAACTAGAGGCTTATTGCCTTTCTGAAGCAGTAAGATGAACAAAATAACACAGGGAATTCTCTTTATGCTCTTGTGTTTAATCACCACACTTGTAAGCTTTCAGTAACAAAGAGTAGGATCAAATCAGTGGGATTTTTGTTTCACTGACAAATACATCAGCACTATTGGTAAAAGCCATTCTAAAATCTTGAGGAATTTTTAGAAAGCATACTATTTTATATAAAATTTTATGGCTTCACATACAGAAAAATGAAATTGGACAATTTCCTTAAACCACACACGAAAATAGACTCAAAATGGATGAAGGACCTCAATGTGAGAAAGGAATCCATCAAAATCCTTGAGGAAAACACAGGCAGCAACCTCTTCGACCTCAGCCACAGAAACTTCTTCCTAGGATCAATGCCAAAGGCAAGGGAAGCAAGGGCAAAAATGAACTATTGGGACTTCATCAAGATCAAAAGCTTTTGCACAGCAAAGGAAACAGTCAACAAAACCAAAAGACAACTGACAGAGTGGGAGAAGATATTTGCAAACGACATATCAGATAAAGGGCTAGTATCCAAAAATCTATAAAGAGCTTAGCAAACTCAACACCCAAAGAACAAATAATCCAATCAAGAAATGGGCATAGGACATGAACAGACATTTCTGCAAAGAAGACATCCAGATGGCCAACAGACACATGAAAAAGTGCTCCATGTCACTGGGCATCAGGGAAATACAAATCAAAACCACAATGAGATACCACCTCACACCAGTCAGAATGGCTAAAATGAACAAGTCAGGAAATGACAGATGCTGGCGAGGATGCGGAGAAAGGGGAACCCTCCTACACTGTTGGTGAGAATGCAAGCTGGTGCAACCACTCTGGAAAACAGCATGGAGGTTCCTCAAAAAGTTGAAAATAGAGCTACGTTATGACCCAGCCATTGCAATACTGGGTATTTAACCTAAAGATACAAATGTAGTGATCCGAAGGGGCACGTGCACCTGAATGTTTATAGCAGCAGTGTCCACAATAGCCAAGTTATGGAAAGAACCTAAATGTCCATCAACAGATGAATGGATAAAGAAGATGTGGTATTTATATATATATATATATATATATATATATATATATATATATATATATATACACACACACACATA
>ML105571.1:0-172159 GCA_003697995.1 Taxidea taxus jeffersonii | reverse complement strand
ATATATATATATATACACACACACACACATACTGGAGTACTATGCAGCCATCAAAAGAAATGAAATCTTGCTATTTGTGACGACATGGATGGAACTAGAGGGTATTATGCTTAGCGAAATTGGTCAATTGGAGAAAGACAACTATCATATGATCTCCCTGATATGAGGAAGTGAAGATGCAATGGGGGCAGGGGTTAAGGGGGTAGGAAAAGAATAAATGAAACAAGATGGGATCGGGTTGGAGACAAACCAAAAGAGACTCTTAATGTCATAAAACAAACTGAGGGGGGCGGGGGGAAGGGGTATTGGGAGAGGGTGGTGGGGTTACATTATATGTTTATAAAAAAATAAAAAGTCTTAAAAAAAATTTATGGCTTCATGAAAACTATCACAATTACCAGGACTTCACAAGGAACATCAAATTTCTTCATTTTAATAACATATAACTTTTCTTTGTTAAATAATTTAGATAATAAATGATAATTATAGACATAAGGTAGAAAATTAGATAAAATTAAAATTACATAAGATATCACTACCCAGTGTATCAATGTTAAGATTTTGGTGTATATACTTTTAGAATAAAATATATACTTTGACCTTTTTATATATTAATATATTATGAATTTCTTTTCATGAGAGTGAATATAGACATACCTTTTTATTTTAAATTATAACATAGTATTGTTTGGATGTACACAATTTACTTAATGTTTCAAACAGACATTATGTTCCCATTTTCTGCTCCTGTGAATAAAAGCATTGTATAAACCTTATACATACATATTTTGCTCTATGCAACTGCCAAAATTCTCTCTAGATCAATTTATACTCATAACCACAGTGAATTTGAATCTTCCCCCCATTTGTACACTTAGGCTAAGCCAGAGAATCAAAGCTAATTTCATTTTTTACCAATCTATTAGGTAAACTGTGGTGTATGTCCTTGTTTTATGATGTCTTCTTTTTTGGTGGGTGGTGGGGAGGAGACCTCATTGCAAAGGACAACCATTTGTATCTAGAGGTAATATAAGGGTCAGTGTGAGTTCTTCTGGTTTGGGAAGCTTGTGATTTCATTAATAATAAGGATTATTATAAGAAGTCTGCAAAAATCGTATGGTTTTGAAATAGCCTTTGCTTGATAGTTCAGAAAGATGAATTCAATACATTGCTATAAGAAGAAAATAGATCCTTATCCTTTTAATAAGGTTGGAAGATGCTATATAAACATCAGTATCTATTATAGTAAATTTCCAATTTGAGGGCTATGGGGGTGGAAAAAAAGGAAAAGAATGCAGGAAAAGATAGGATTGCTGGATTTAGGGATAATGCAAAATCTTCATTTGACCAATTGCTTCTATGAATCTCTCACACCTGATATTTTGCCCAAACTGCTAATAATGAGTTATTTAAAATAAAATTAAAGTAGAAAATGAAAGTAAAGTTAAAATTAAAAATTAAATTATGTTGTATAATATAGATCTTTTTCATAACACTCTAGTTTGGAATAGTTATATTAACAAGCAAAAAGTATTTAGAAAGAAAGTAGAAGGAGCAGGAAGGCCCAAGTATAGATAAATTGACAATGAATAATTTCCTGAAAACTATCATTATCATCTTTATTCAATAATTTAATTATCATGCATTTTAGAAGTTATTATATTTTACTCCAGATTTTTTCACATATAAAACCCCAGAAAATAGAGTCAATGAAATAATGTATAATAGAAATGTTTAAACTTCTAAAATATAGGGCCACCTGGGTGGCTTAGTGGGTTAAGCTTCTGCCTTTGGCTCAGGTCGTGATCTCAGGGTCTTGGGATTGAGCCCCACATTGGGTTCTCTGCTCAGCAGGGAGCCTGCTTCCCCCTCTCTCTCTGCCTGCCTCTCTACCTACTTGTGATCTCTCTCTCTGTCAATTAAATAAATAAAATCTTTAAATAAATAAATAAATAAATAAATAAACTTCTAAAATATATACAGAGCAATGTTATTCTTTATTGTATTTTAAATTTGATAATGAACATTTTATGTATTAGAAACTGAAAAGAAGCTATTATTATCTGTATTTTCCCCTCAGATTCAATAGGTCATTTATGTGGTTTATGGACTTTTTAGGCTAAAGTTCAACAAAAAGGGCAATTATGTACCTGAAATGGACTGGAATTAACCTAATTTGGACTAATGTTTCCATAATATAGTAATGTTAAGTGTAATTTTTTCTAACTGTATACCCTTATCTAGCCACAAGATTTTTAAAAAGATTAATTTATTTATTTTAAAGAGATAGAGAAAGAGAGAGAGACAATGCAAGGGGGAAGGGCAGAGGGAGAAGCAGACTCCCTGCTGAGCACTGAGCCTCATCGAGACTTGATCCCAAGAGGCTGGGATCATGACCTGAGCCAAGAATTGATTAACTGACTGGGCCACCTAGGCCCCCCTAGCCACAAGATTTGTAAAATAAATGGCATAACTTGATATTCAGTGCTTTAAAATGTATGCCACCCCAAACTTATATGGCTGAGGACGTTATACCTAGTGCTTTACATAGAGACTAGATAGATGCCTGTGTCTGTGAGGATCCATTTTGGTCCCATCTGAGCTCTCTGCATCACAGGGATTGGATCTTCCTGGCAGCCCTGACTGTCATCTTCAGCCTAGCTGGCCATGTCATAACCATGTGTGTGCAAGATGCCAGGTCAATTTCTTAGGCCAGTTTTCACTAATTGCTTCATAGGCTTACTACACAGCTATCATCTTAATACTCTCCTTCATTATCATAACCTTTGCTTTTAGTATCATTGCCTTGGCATTTATCTTGTGTTGAATTGCTCCTTTTTTTTTTTGACCCCATGCTTTCTTCTCTCCTGTTTTAATCCATATTTTGTTGGAGGTCACTCTCCCTTCACTTCCTGAAAATCAGGTTTTGAGTAAGATATTTTTTGTGTGTTTGAAGCATTTTATTCATTTTTATTCATTTGTGATTGAATTGTGTCAGGGTATAACACTCTGAAGTTAGAAATAATTCTTCTTCAGATTTTGAAGTCATTATACCCCTGTTTTTTACTTTCCAGCATTTATGACCCATACCATTTTGATTCTTGACAATGGATGTATTACACCTTTGACTGTTTTTTATAACTCTCTGGAAGCATTTAAGATCTCTTCTATATAGTTTTAAGATTTCATGATGATGTCCCTTGAAAAAAAGGTACACTTTTTCTTTTTTTTTTTTTTTCCTTTTTTTTTTTTTTTTTTCCTGGCTAGACAGTTTCTCAACCTAGCATTTCAGTTCTGAGAAATTTTATTTTATTATTTATTTTTAATGTTTTCCTTACATTCTCTTTCCTCCTTCCCGCTATCTCTCTCTTTTTCTCTCTCCTCTTTCTCTTCCTCCAAGAACTTCTCTAAGAACTTCTATTTTTTTAGCTAAATATGAGATCTCGAGTTCTTAAATTTTTTTATATATCTTGTCTTTTACTATGTAGATGATTTTCTCAACCTTTTTTGATGTCTAAATGTGTCACAATTTTAATAATATTATTATTATTTGTAATATATATAACATGTTTTTATAAATATTATATATGTATATGTAAATATATATAATATTTGTAATATATATAAAATATATTATTTGTAATATATATTAAAACAAATAACTTATTATTTGTACTTTGATCATTACTTTTCAAAAATCAATCCTGTTCTTACTTCATGGATATGAAATGCCCAAAACTTTTATTGCCCAAACCTTGCCCCACACTTACATTTTTAAAAAAATGTCTTCTATTTACTGCCCATATTTTTCCTGAGTTTCTCTATTTCTTTTGTGTTTTGTTTTCATCTGTTTGTGTTGGTCTGTTCATTCATGTTGGAAACTTTATTGAATTTATCTGGAGATGCTTGAGTAAATTGAGTAATTTCTAAGAATAAGGCAAAAAATGGAGAAATGGAGGGTAAGCTTTGTTAGCTTATAAACTCCTGTTGGGTTTCTCTTTAGGATTACTGGGGTAAGAACCTGACCATGATACCCCCAAATGTCAAAGTCTGGAGCTCTTTTCTCTTGGTACAGGCTGCATAGTCAACGAAAGACCTCAAACTTTGGGTGATAGGCCAGATTACAGCCTCCTAGGGCCCTGCACTGGATATCCAAGTACCATAAAGGCCTAGAAAGGTATTGGGGATCCTTCAGTTCAGCATGTAGACCTTCACTTATCCATCTTCTAAACACAGGTCTTAACACTTGCCTTCCTCCTTCTCCCAGGAGTCTGAGATTCTTTGGTTCAGGTTTTCCAGAGAAAATCTTTCTCTTTTTTAGTTGTAAGGAAGAAAGCTATTTAAGCTGTGAAGGTGAGGGAGAGGCAAATGATTTTCGTGTTCACAAGTTTGCCACTGTTTAAGACATCTATGTCAATAAATATGCTCAACTGTTCCAAGCTGTATGGCTCAAAGACAGAAAAAAAGACGAACACAGTGAGAGCTGATATGCATACCCGTCTCAGAAACTTTGGGAAGGGAAGACTGGAAACCAGAAAAGAAATTTGCACTAATCACCTTCACACAAATGGTCATCAAGCCACTGATTTGAATAACATCAGCAGTAGAAATTCAATAAATTTTACATCAGAATCCTGTAATACTTCCTGAATATGCTCTAGAAGTGGCATAATATGCTTAAAATATTCCCTTTGAATTTTACTGTTAAATTCTCTTCTTTATAGATGGTAAAACCAAAGTAGAAAGTTTACTAAACTGGAAAGAGACCAAGATGAAAAAAAAAAAAATGCCGAGAAAGTTCATTTTTTAAAACTAACACAGTGCCAATGGAAGCATCAACCCTAAAATTATCCAAAGTGCCAGCAATGAAAAATAGAATATTCAATAATGTCATTCTTTTATGAATTAAAGGAAACCTAAACTAAAAACTTTCCCACAGAGGTGAATTTCTTCCTATACATTTGAAACTAGAGAGACATCCGCCGTTTTCTACTTGTAGACCTGTGATCGTTCATAGAATTAACCATATGAACATTGAAAAGAGATGGCAAAGATGGAAGGTCCTAACAGTAATAGTTCTCATTCCTAAACTTGCAGAAAGGCCGCTTATAGGGTTAAACCAGGCAGATTAATTTTGTTTATCAGTGAAAACTTAGTGAGAAATACAACAGCCTAATCAGAAAGGTAGATGGTTCTCGAACGCATAATAACATCAGTTTTCTTTAGACATTTACAAAGCGGCTTAAACATTTAGTTTTGTATTTATAGGACTTTTTATCTGAACTTCTTACTGCATAATTGGAGGACTTGAATTGAGTCAGGAAATGTTTCTCTGAAAAGACGACATGCCCCACCGTATATGGCTATTAGTATATAGAATAGAATAAATCCTTGTTTATTCTATCTGTTTACTCCTTTCTTCTCCCAGCAACCACTTGGGACAGTATGTGACCAAAGAGTAACATCAGATTTGGTAAGATTAGCGAGAAGCATACATTTATTTCCCTGTTGGATTTTTTTTTTAAATAGTAGGAAGAATGGACTATGAAAAAAGTAAAGGGTATAGGGGTTTATTGTTACCAGGACAGTTTGGGAGTTGATACAAATAGAAATATTAGTGATGTCAGTTACTGAAGTATGGAAATAAACTCCCATATATGACGGGAATAAATGTTGGAAGGTCTATGAGGCATAAATTTAAAGGAAAGTGAAATTTAATTTAGTTAATTCATTAATTTGCTTGATCATTCAATAAATATTACATGAATACCTACCGCAGGTTAAGTCTTGTGCTGGGCCTTGCAGGTAGAATAAAGGTGAATTAAACATGTCTCTTGCCTGGGGGCACTCAGTCATGGTCTGGTGAATGATAATAAAAAAACTAAGTACACGAAGAGAAGGATTTGTGTGATCAATGTGCTGGGAATTAAAGTCTGGTAGGCCATCTATCCACAATGGTTGATTTATTGATTTTTACCTTATCTTATTCCAGAAATAATGTTTTAGGAATGAGATAGACACAATGAAACAAATATGAAATCTGGGGTGTTAAGGAAAAAGAAAAAAATAACCCTTACTAAGGTGGAGATAAATATGCACCTCTCCTTCCAAAGGATCAACTGCAACCCAAATCTGAAATGAGGCTAGACAAGGAAAATACTAAGAAAGAAAAAGAGGATGAGTAGAATGTTGACTCCTTTCAGACCAGAAGAATAGAACAAACTGTGCGTATTTCAAATATTATTAAAGTTGCTTGCCAAGGCCTTGAAAAATTAAATATCCTCTCTCAGTAGGGGATGATATCCTTAAGTGCTTTCAGCTCTTCAGAGGCAGTATGCGGTACATACTCTTTGCTATTTTTTATCTCTTCACTCCTCTTTTTATTGTTTTGCTGCTTATTATCAAATCTCCATGTCATTAAGAGTGGAAAATGAAAAGAGATGAAAAACTTAAATCACTGTTGTTGCTGCTGTTTTTTGCAGCTTCAGCAGAGGTTTGATGAAAACAATTTATTTGGCCCTCATCTTGACTCTTGAACTTACTCTTAGATCAGCTAAAAATCTGTTCTATGGCCTGAGGCATTGAAACACCACAGAGCTCTGCAATAATTTCCTGTCAGATCAGACAACCCAGTTATTCCATTTTCCCGGGTGTCCCAGTGCCCTATATTATTGCCAACAACAAGGTTGCTTTGGCTTTAAGCTTGGACTATCTGCTGGGTTCACAGACTCAGATACTCATCTAACTTCTTAGTTGAAAATATAAAGTGCATTTGCTAGGCTCATTGGTCTCTTCATGCTTAACTTTTATTCTATTTGGTTCTTAGTGCAAAAGAAAGAGTGCCACCTATTGGATGTGGGATACAAAGAACATATTAAACAGTGTATTTACTCTCTGACCAAAGGCTGATTCAAACAAAGTAACTGTGTAGGAAAAACTTCTGAAGAATTTCTCACTTTTATAATAATAATAATTGCATATATTTGCTTAAATGCTTTTATTATCAAAAAACATTGAGTGGAAATTATTTTAGAATTTCCATGTAAATATTTAGAAAAAAAGATTCCTACCTGTTGTTTTACACTTTAATTTGTAAAGAAATTAATTTCTCAGAAGAGTTTTAAGTTCATGGCAAAATTATGAGGAAGGCACAAAGATTTCCCATATGCACCTGCCTCCATACATGCATAGCTTCCCCTTCTTTGTTTCTATTTTTGTCTTCAACTTTATTTTGCCTTTTGTGTATGTGTGTGTGTGTGTATGTGTGTGTTTAAACAATTTATTTATTTGGGAGAGAGAAAGCGATAGCACGAGTAGGTGGAGGGCAGATGGAGAGGGAGAAGCAGGCTCTCTGCTGTGCAGGGTTCCTTAAGTAATGTCTATACCCAATGTGGGGCTCAAACTCACAACCCCCAGATCAAGAGTTGCTCGCCCTACTGGCTGAGCCAGCCAGGCACCCCAATCCATTACAGTTTTTAAAAAATATTTTTTAGTGGTTACCCTACAGTTGGCAATATACATTTATAACTAATACAAATATACTTTTAAATAACACAATACCACTTCACCGGTTGAGTGAGTACCCGTTTGTTGGTTTGTTTTTTGGGTGAGTACCTATTCATAAGAAAATATTTTGAATTCCTCCCTTCTGGCCCTTATATTATTGCCATCATTCATTTCAATTATATATATGTGCGTCCATAAGCATATATATGTGTCTGTATGTACAACAGTTATATGATGTGTTTGTAAGCACACATAATCAAATACATGGTTACTATTATTATTTTGAACAAACTGTTAGTCAATTAAGAACAAGAAAAAATGAAAGTTTTTGTTTTACCTTCACTTAATCCTTCTTTTGATCCTCCTGCTTTACATAGATCAAGTTTCTGACCTATATTATTTTCCTTCTCTTTAAAGAACTTCTTTTAATTTTTTGCAAGGCGGGTCTGCTGGCAACATAGTCCCTCATCTTTGTTTTGTCTGAGAAAGTCTTTATTTCTCCTTCACTCCAGAAGAATAATTTTGCAGGATACAGAATTCTAGGAAGGTGGTTCTTTCCTCTCAGCACTTTAAATGTTGACTCTGTTCTCTTCATTCTTGTATGGTTTCTGAAGGGAATTGGGGTACAATTATCTTTGTCCGTGCATAGATAAGTTATTTCCCCCCCAACTTCTTTCAAAAATGTTTGTCTTTGATTTTCTGCAAAATGAAGATGATTTCATGATTTTTTTCTTTGTCTTTGATTTTCTGCAATTTGAAAACCCCAGGTGTAAGGGTTTTTGTTTTGTTTTGGTTTCTTTGGGGGGGCATTTATTCTGCTCGTAGTTCTCTGGGCTTCTTGCATCTGTAATTCGGTGTCTGACATTAACTTGGGGAACTGTCCAATTCTTTTTTTCATGTATTTCTTCTTTCTCTTTCTCTCTATTTTTTTTCTTCTGATGTCCCCAGTAAATGTACATTATACCTTTTTAAATTGTCCCACTGATCTTAGATATTCTGTTCTGTTTTTCTTTCTTTGTTCTCTTTGCTTTTCAGTTTTGGAGGATTAAGGGCGGATGAACATGGTGCATTTATTGGGGATGAAGTCATGTATGTTAATTTAGCTAAAGTCGCAAAGAAGATAAAAATGATCACATGTAAATTTTCTGCAAGTGTATGAAATATGCCCAACTGATTTTTCATCCTGTCTCCCTAATATTAGCAAAACTAAGGGTTGGAATCTTCTTTTAAGAACATCAATTAGGGGGGCACCTGGGTGGCTCAGTTGGTTGAGCGACTGCCTTTGGCTCAGGTCGTGATCCTGGAGTCCCGGGATCGAGTCCCACATCGGGCTCCCGGCTCCATGGAGAGTCTGCTTCTCCCTCTGACCTTCTCCTCGCTCATGCTCTCTCTCGCTGTCTCTCTCTCAAATGAATAAATAGAATATTTAAAAAAAAAAAAAGAACATCAATTAGCTACCTGTATATGACTTTTTTGAGGCCCCATTAATGCAAATGTAATGGGACAGATGCAAGTTCAAAGTACTGGAGAATAATATTTTCAACCCTGTCTGTATTGTTTAATGAGACAATGAATTCCATTGACTTCAGATATGCCACATCTTGTAAATCATTGGGTTATTAACTTTAAAAGGGTGAATGAATGTACAGCTCCCATCTCCATTTCACAGCATTAGCACTCCAGATAATAGCTCCAGAACATGGGGTGATAATCCCTACATTATTGGCTCATATGTAGAGTGACCCTCTTATGCGTAAGTGATTTAGAAGGAAGAAGCATTTACATGCATGGGGGAAAATAAAGGTCTAGATTAAAAAAAAACAACAACAACAGGTTACATGTTTTCATTTCAGTCAGAACATGAATAGGATGGCAAATGCGTGTTTATGGGCACATGCTTATTTTCCTAACCATTGATGATTTTACGAGTTTTAGTGTGGTGTCATAGTGAGAAAAACTGTGTACTTCTCTATGTTTTACTTATAGTCTTCCAGTGTGTATTTGAGCTCTTTGCTGGTGATCGGGATTACCACTGAGTAGTGTTGTATGATATTGCTCTAGTGGTCCTGAAGAGTTAAGATATCCTAGTGCCTTAGTGATTACTGTCTGCATGATTGGGTAATTTAAATTGTTTCTACATAGCTTACTCTATTTTGAACTGATATGACATTGATAATAGCTGGGCTGGTTAGGGGTCTGAGCTATTCTGTGTTTCAAGGACTAATTGATGTATCAAGAAAATGCAGCTGTCACAATTAAAAAAGAAAGACATTTAAGCCACCACAGACACAAGATACTGCTGTAATAAATGAACCTACAAAATGTGAACTGAGCAGCCGAGTTATGCATATGCAATCTTGTTTTATTTAATCTCTCTTCCTTGTTAGACTCTGAATCTAGCCTTAGGCACCAGGTTGAGGAAGCATTATTACTCAGTTGTCAAATGGCCTAGATTTAAGATTCCCATTCACTTATAAGTTTGTGAGCTTTATCAAACCGAACATTATGAATAGGGAAGGGGACATTTTGTCTTTTCTTCTTGACTAAATTAATTACATCTCAATGACAAAGGTCCTGCTTCTGAGTCAGACTTGTTATTGAGATGTTTGGGTTAAAATCATGTGACTTTTCTTCCTGTCCTCTAAAAAGAAAAAAAAAAGTGATAATTTCTGTACCATTATTAGAATCAGAGAAAAAAATGGAGTATAAAGTAAAACACATATCAAGACTAATATGGCAGTTTCCCAGTTTTTGCTAGATGAACCAATCTTGGTAACTTTGTGTTATGAATTCTTCTCTATGCTAGTTGGATTGAGAAGGGAAAGAAAAGTTCCCTGCCCTTTTGTTCCTCTGAATTTAAAATCACTGAACGGATGCCGTGATATAAACCTGCATTTAAGTCCCTTATATTTTTCTTTATAGACACAATTGTGAAATGTGTTCTTCCTGTATTTGTAACTAGAGAGTGAAGCCGATGGCAAAGGCTCAGTATAAAGAGATGTCCATTAAAATAACCTATGCTGCCAAGTGATTGTTCACTCCAAGAGGGGAACTCCATTTCCTCCAAGCAAAATAAAGCAGCAGCACGTTTTGGAGGAACTTTGTTATGCAGGGCAAATGAACGCAATAGTTGGACCATACATTGAAAAATGTGAAAATGAAAGATGTGTAAATGACTTCATCTTTTTTTGTGTGGTAAAAATGAACATTGTTAGAGGTGGGAGTTAAAGTTTAGATGGAAGCCCTCTATTCCTGATGTGGATATAAAGGAAATATGTGGAATGATGTTTCTCTCTGAATATTTAGCCATCCTGTGGAGGCAAATGTAGCATCACTTGTAGTGATTTGAGACACATTCTTCTATGTGTTAGTATAGATCAAGAAAGGAAACAAAGTTATGATGTTTTAACTATCTTGTAAGGCAACATAACATTGAGTGAGGATTCTGGAGTCAGTCCCTTCAGGTTTGAATTGCATCTGCCATTTACTTGCTGAGTGACTTTGGGGTAATTATCTAACAACTCTGTGCTTCAATTTCTTCGCATGTCAAGATAAAATAACTAAAAATGCTAACCTCAAAAGTGTTGTACCCAATGAATGTTATTGAAACCTTATTTATTAAACCAATAGCACCTTGCCACTAGAATTTTATTAAATATCAACCTAATATTTTATATTTACCTAATTTTTTTAACCAAAATCAACTTTTAGTAAATCATTTCTTTCCAGAAAGAGGCAACTTCCCCCCCAAAAAAGTGAAAGTGAATTACTTAAAATTCAAGGCAGATTTGTATATAATTCCAAGTCTCAAGTTCTAATTGTAGAAAGATTCCTTGTATGGTTCCTCTGTTTTTGACAGCTTTGCTGTCTACACAGAACTGAAAATTTAAAATGTAAAACTGTTATCAACATGAAAATTACACAGATAATCTTTCAGAAAAGAAGCTATAAAGTTGTTTTGTTAGCCCAATATGGGAGAATCTTTAGTTTGAGTGTCATAAACATGTATGCTTCCTTATGAAATAATAAAAATAAGAAAGCTAGTTTGATGCTTTTCTACCTTGCACTATTCTGGGCGCTGCATTTTGAGATTAATTCAGGTTCTGCTTGCAGAGAAGCTCATGTTTTAAAAGGATGAGCACCTCTGTCTTTTCAACAGCAATCTCCCCTCAAACACAGGGAAGGGAGATGAAGATTGACAGACCCTTGGTGTCCTCTGTGAGGTTAACAGAACCTGCAGATTGTAGAGTTTACTCTGTCTGTAGGACTGCAACTAGTATTTAAATATTTTGTCAACTTCATATGTAACATAGATTGTTACTTTACCTTCACTCTGAAAGTAAGATTGCAGCCCTATAAAGACTGGTTATGGGAAATAATTGCATTGATCTAGTGCAGTTCCTGGGACATACCTGAAATTCAATAAACAGAATAAGTACCTTTCTCCACCCCTGCCCTTTTTTTTTAGATTTCATCCCAGATTGCTTCAGTGCACTCTATTCAAGGTACCATTGGAGGGCTAATGCTAATGCTATGCAATTCTTTCTGCTAATATTTGCTGATAGATGGTTCAAATCCCACAGACTTGTGTCTAGAACTAAGGGAATCAACTCTTAAATCAAACATCATATTTAATGTCGAGACAGGAATGATAATAGCTAACATTTACATAACTCACTGTGTGCCAGGCACTGTTCTAAGCATTGTTCCTATGTTCACTCAGTTAATCCTCAAAACGGTGCTATGAAGTGGGTGTTTTTTCTTGAGGCACAGGGAAATTAAAACTTGCTCATGGTCATATAGCTTGTAACTCATGAGGTCAGGATTCAAACTTTGCATTTGGCAGAATGTCAATGTACTCAAGCACTGCATCTGAAAATTAGAAGGATTTCATAAAATCAAGAATAAGAAAAGAATTGCATCTTATATTTTATTTAAGAATATAAGCAACAAAAGTTGAAAAATAAATGAGAGGGAGAAAAATAGAAAAGCATCCTTCTATGTGGACAGTACTGTCCACATTAAAAGAAAAATCCAACACAACCAACAAATTCTGAAAAATACTAAAATCAGTAGTTATTTTATATAAAATCAAAGTATAAAAAACTCTTTTTACAAATAAACAGCAACTTATTTTTAAAAATTTCCATTTAAGTAATAAATTAAAAGTCATAAGAATAAACCTTATAAGAACAATGTGCCAACTCTTTTTGCTGAAAATACAGAACTTCAAAACTAGACCTAAAAGATATGAATAGAGAGCCATCATGTTTGTGGATGTAAAATATTAATATTCTGAAGTTTTAGTTTTGAAAATGATTTTTTTAAAAGATTTTATTTATTTGACAGAGATCATAAGTAGGCAGAGAGGCAGGCAGAAAGAGAGGGAGAGACAATAGATACTGAAAAAGCATTTGATAAAGTGCAACATCCCTTCCTAATCAAAACTCTTCAAAGTGTAGGGATAGAAGGCACATACCTCAATATTATCAAAGCCATCTATGAAAAACCCACGGCAAGTATCATTCTCAATGGAGAAAAACTGAGAGCTTTTCCGTTAAGGTCAGGAACACGGCAGGGATGTCCACTATCACCACTGCTATTCAACATAGTACTAGAAGTCCTAGCCTCAGCAATCAGACAACAAAAAGAAATTAAAGGCATCCAAATCGGCAAAGAAGAAGTCAAACTATCGCTCTTTGCAGATGATATGATACTATATGTGGAAAACCCAAAAGGCTCCACTCCAAAACTGCTAGAGCTTGTACAGGAATTCAGTAAAGTGTCAGGATATAAAATCAATGCACAGAAATCAGTTGCATTTCTTTACACCAAAAACAAGACAGAAGAAAGAGAAATTAAGGAGTCAATCCCATTTACAATTACACCCAAAACCATAAGATACCTAGGAATAAACCTAACGAAAGAGGCAAAGTATCTATACTCAGAGAACTATAAAGTACTCATGAAAGAAATTGAGGAAGACACAAAGACATGGAAAAATGTTCCATGCTCATGGATTGGAAGAATTAATATCGTGAAAATGTCTATGCTACCTAAAGCTATCTACACATTTAATGCAATACCTATCAAAATTCCATCCAATTTTTTCAAAGAAATGGAACAATTAATCCTAAAATTTATATGGAACCAGAAAAGACCTCGAATAGCCAAAGGAATATTGAAAAAGAAAACCAAAGTTGGTGGCATCACAATTCCAGACTTCAAGCTCTACTACAAAGCTGTCATCATTAAGACAGTATGGTACTGGCACAAAAACAGACACATAGATCAATGGAACAGAATAGAGAGCCCAGAAATAGACCCTCAACTCTATGGTCAACTAATCTTCGACAAAGCAGGAAAGAACATCCAATGGAAAAAGGATAGCCTCTTCAACAAATGGTGTTGGGAAAATTGGACAGCCACATGCAGAAAAATGAAATTGGACCATTTCCTTACACCACACACGAAAATAGACTCAAAATGGATGAAGGATCTCAACGTGAGAAAGGAATCCATCAAAATCCTTGAGGAGAACACAGGCAGCAACCTCTTCGACCTCAGCCGCAGCAACTTCTTCCTAGGAACAACGCCAAAGGCAAGGGAAGCAAGGGAAAAAATGAACTATTGGGACTTCATCAAGATCAAAAGCTTTTGCACAGCAAAGGAAACAGTCAACAAAACCAAAAGACAACTGACAGAGTGGGAAAAGATATTTGCAAATGACATATCAGATAAAGGGCTAGTATCTAAAATCTACAAAGAGCTTAGCAAACTCAACACCCAAAGAACAAATAATCCAATCAAGAAATGGGCAGAGGACATGAACAGACATTTCTGCAAAGAAGACATCCAGATGGCCAACAGACACATGAAAAAGTGCTCCATATCACTGGGCATCAGGGAAATACAAATCAAAACCACAATGAGATACCACCTCACACCAGTCAGAATGGCTAAAATGAACAAGTCACGAAATGACAGATGCTGGCGAGGATGCGGAGAAAGGGGAACCCTGCTACACTGTTGGTGGGAATGCAAGCTGGTGCAACCACTCTGGAAAACAGTATGGAGGTTCCTCAAAAAATTGAAAATAGAGCTACCTTATGACCCAGCAATTGCACTACTGGGTATCTATCCTAAAGATACAAACGTAGTGATCCAAAGGGGCACGTGTACCCGAATGTTTATAGCAGCAATGTCCACAATAGCCAAGTTATGGAAAGAACCTAGATGTCCATCAACAGATGAATGGATAAAGAAGATGTGGTATATATATACGATGGAATACTATGCAACCATCAAAAGAAATGAAATCTTACCATTTGCGATGACATGGATGGAACTAGAGCGTATTATGCTTAGCGAAATAAGTCAACTGGAGAAAGACAACTACCACATGATCTCCCTGATATGAGGAAGTGGAGATGCAACGGGGGTGGGAGTTAAGGTGGTAGGAAAAGTAAAAATGAAAGAAGATGGGATCGGGAGGGAGAAAAACCAAAAGAGACTCTTAATGTCATAAAACAAACTGAGGGGGGGGGGAAGAGGGGTTGGGTGAGGGTGGTGGGGTTACATCATATGTTTAAATAAAGCTTAAATAAAGTAAAAAAAAAAAAAAAAAAGAGAGGGAGAGGGAAGCAGGCTCCCTGCCGAGCAGAGAGCCCGATGCGGGACTCGATCCCAGGACCCTGAGATCATGACCTGAGCTGAAGGCAGAGGCTTAACCCACTGAGCCACCCAGGCGCCCTGAAAATGATTTTTAATAGTCATTCATATTCTGACAGGATTTTTCATGGAATTTTCCCTAAAATTCATATGGGAAAGAAAATACAGAAGAATAGTAAAAACAGTGATGAAAGATAACAGATATCCTATCATATATCAAAATGTGATTGAAAATGTAAATATAAGTTGAGATACTTAATAGAACAAAACAGGTGTCTAGAAATGGATGTATAGAAATTTAATAGACCAAAATGTCTTTTTGGATCAGTTAATAAAATATGGACTATTAAAATGTAGTTGACATAATTTTTATCCACCTGGAAAAACAATACTCTGATTCCTACCTTTGAAGATTCACAAAAATGTGTTCCAGATGGACTGAAAACCAATATATAAAAACAAAAAGAATAAAAATATATATATAAATATAAGAAAAACAGGAAAATGTCTCTCTAACATTAGAGCAGGGAAGGTCTTCTTTAAAAAAAAAACACAAGAAATTCCACGAAAATAGATAGAATTGATTATGTCAAAATAAAATTAAAGACAAAAATGCTACAAAGTAAGAGACTAAGTGATAAGCTGGTAAAATATATATATATATGTATATACATATATATCTATATAGCATACAACACAAGAACATTAACAACTATCTAAGAAAAAAAATAAAGCCAAAAAAATCAGTCAAAAGCCAGATGAGAGGACAACAATAGACTCAGGAAAAAATCAATTCCACTTACTTGCAGCTGGGGAGATGCAAATCGAAAGAATGAGATACCATTTTATTCATCAGAGTAGCAACACATTTAATTTCTTTAAGTACCATATGTTAACAACTGGGGAGCAGGTGCTCTCTCTATATTGCTTGTGGTTGTACAAAGATCTAGTGATTTTACAGGACAATTGGATAGTTTCTAGGAAAAAAATTTAAACATTCTTAATTTCCAATAATTACCCTTCAAAATATTTACTCAGGAGAAATTCCTGCACATATATAAGGTGGCATGACCAAGGATGCTCCAGTATTATCTCAAATGTGGAACCAAAAGGAAAATGGAAATAACTTAAATAACTGTCAAAAGAAAACTATTAAATAAATCATATATATTATGGTACATTCATGCATGTAATACTTTGGAGAGTTTTTGATAAGTAAAATTTATGGATTCCTCTGGAAAAATATATAAGACATGCTTGTGAGTGAAGAATGCAAGTTTCAAACTCATCTTTTCAGTGTGGTATAGTTACTATAAAACATTCACATTTAGGAAATAATGTATATCTAATGGGGAAATGAAAGAAAGTCCTGGAACAATGCACACAAATGCTATGTAGTGAGATCTGCAGCGTGTTCTCAGATTGGTTGTGTCTTTTAAAAGGTGGGTTTAAACTTTCTTGTAATATGTTAATATTTTCAAGGTGTATGTATGTACATGTGTGTACATTCTTTGTAACATATAAATATCTATCTTATTTATGTAGTACGTATATTAAATATATTTATACTTTTTAACATATATAAAACATGTTTGTATATTATATATAAAACCTAAACATTTATATAAAATTTGTATAGTTTTATGAGATTGGAAATTCTCTTTAGAAGTGGAAATTTTTGAAAGGCCTGGGTGGCTCAGTTGGTTGAGCGTCCAACTCTTGATTTCAGCTCAGGTTATGATCTCAGGGTTGTAAGATCAAGCCCTTTATTGGGCTCAGTGTTCAGTGGGGAGTCTGCCTGAGATTCTCTCTCTCCCTTTCCCTCCTCCTGCTTGCGTACTCTCTCTCTCTCTCTCTAAAATAAATAAATAAGCAAATAAATAAATAAATAAAATCTTTTTTTAAAAAAAGTACAAATTCTTTTTAGTTATAATAATCACTTTTCATCTATTAAGAATGGACGAAAGAGTGACCTCACTGTGGCTACCAGAAATTAGGGAAAGATCTATGACAGAAAGACTCCTAAATTAGGACTTAGCCTAGAGTTCAGCTGAAAGGCAAAACTTAGTGGAGGTAGCAATTATGGACTAGAGGAATACATGTCAAGTACTTTTCCAAGATTGTTTACCATTTTGATAGCACACATCTCATCTTGAGTAGCTGAAGTGAGGATAAGCTCACTAAAATTGACTATGTTGTATTTTTGTTCACTTTATATTGAATTGCTATTAAAGTACAATGTCTTGAACTAGTAATTTGGCAACAACCCAGAATATAATGATTATGCATGTAAAAATAGCAATAGATATTTCACAGCGTCACAAATTTTTATTAGTACCATTCTTATTATATTTTTTCCTGAGCTCTTTATTTTGGTCCCAACTGTACCTTAGTTTGCTATTGCCTCAGTTTGATATTGGAATTGCTGTAAGAATAAGATTATATTATGTTCCTTAAAGTGGCAAATATTAAGGCAGATTAGAGAGGAACTTCACAATCAGTCCTACTGTTTCTGTTATTTAAAATATTTCTCAGGGCGCCTGGGTGGCTCAGTGGGTTAAAGCCTCTGCCTTTGGCTCAAGTCATGATCTCAGGGTCCTGGGGTTGAGCCCCGCATCGGGCTCTCTGCTCAGCAGGGAGCCTGCTTCCTCCTCTCTCTCTCTCTGCCTGCCTCTCTGCCTACTTGTGATCTCTGTCTGTCAAATAAATAAATAAAATCTTTAAAAAAATAAAATATTTCTCAAAATATTGAGGTTTAATAATAAATGGTCATGTTAATGTAGTTTTTGAAAGACCTTTCTAGTTAATTTAAAAATTGTATTTTAAAAATTATGTCATCAGTTTGGCAATTTTAAGACTAAAAAAGTTTTTTTGTTAAGATATGAAAGTAGGGGCAACTAGATGTCTCAATGGGTTAAGCATCTGCCCTCAGCTCAGGTCCTGACCTCAGGGTCCTGGGATTGAGCCCTACATTGGGCTCCCTGCTCAGCGGGGAGCCTGCTTTTTTCCTCTCCCTTTGCCCCTCTCCCCTGTTCACGCTCTTTCTCCCAAATAAATTAAATCATTTTGGAAAAAAGATTTAAAAGAGTATATAAATTTGGAAAGTATTTTTTTGCATTGAGAATACCATCAGAAATTTTAGACTGTACTAAAATATTGTCAAAAAGGGACTCAACAAATATCCTCTCATTTTTAAAAAGAAGACAATCTTCAATGGTGTGGCTTCCTAGATTTACCTCCACATTAAATTGTGTTTTAATGTTGGATTAGCTCTGGGAATCAACACTGAATGACCCAGCTGCTCACAGGGCTGGACAGCTCTGAAGCTGCAGGATCTGACCCAGCAAAGGGACATACAAGGAGTGTGAGAAGCATTAGTAAATGAATTTAAGCATCTTTGAGACTTTAAAAGTTTTTCTTCTTAAAAAAAAATCTTTATCCCAACCTTTCTTAGAAGAGCATGTTGGTGAACTGGCTAACAAACAGCATGAACTTTGCGATCAGACAAATCTCATTTGAATTCTGATTCCATCTTCACTAGCTTGCGATTGATCCTAGGCATTTTCTTTAACTCTCCAAACCAGACTTGTAAAATAGTGACCACTAGACCCACCTCAGGGTTATTAGCATAATTCAGTGAGATAATGCATGTATTAGAGACCGTACCTGGTCTCTAATAGATTCACAAAATACTGTATTTCATCAAATCTAAGATACCATCATTGTAAAATGTACCATTGTTGTATGTACCAAGGTAAAGGAAAAGACTGCAAATTATATCACTGAGAGACCTCTCCATTTCAGAAAAGTTAACATGTGAAAAATATGTGTATTAGAATAGATAAAATATAGTGATGACATCTTTCATTAAACTGTTGTTCTAGTTTAAAAAGTAACCATTGTAATCTATGCTTATTCAAATTGAGTCTTTAAAAGGTATTTATTTTCTTAAGCTACTGTTTTATAGAATATATAAAAATAAAATGTGTTTCTTTCCAAAGAATTTGTAATGAATTTGGGTAAACAAATGTGCATTAGTCTTAAAGTAATTCAGACTTCGTAAGCAGTAATAGCTTCTGTAACCTCTCTGACCAGGAGTCCTCTAACCTGTGTTTGGATGCCTCCTGATGGCAACTATGGCTCTAAGTATGTCCTATCTTTCTAATTCTAGATAGACTTAGTTTTTGTTTATTTTTTAAGATTTTATTTATTTGAAAGAGAGAGCAGGGGTAGAGGGGGAAGCTGGCTGCCTGCTGAGCAGGGAGTCTGATGCCATATGAGACTATCCCTAAGCAGAAGGCAGATGCTTAACTGCCTGAGCCACCCACATGCCCCGGGATAGACCTAGTTTTTAGAATGTTGTTAGTCCTTAGGTAGAGGAAGCCTAGTACCTTGGAAGTTAGAAAGTAGCACTCTGTAAGCTAAGTTTATACTTGCTTCATAAGCATATACAGCATACAGGAGGCTCTTTGTGAAAGAGTGTTCAAGTGAAAACTGTAGGATCTTATTTTACAAGCATCTGTCAAAATGTGTAGCTTCCATCTTTTGGCTTATGCCATTGTTTGATAATTTTTTCAACCTACTTTTAGGAGCAATGTAGAAATTGACATGTGTGCTTATTAAGATGCACGTGCATATGAAAAGTTATTGAGATATTGTAGAATTTAAAGTTTATTCCTTAATGTGTTAGTTATTCCTCCTGAGAGTAGTTAACATTCAGAACTTAATATTTTATTTATTTTTATGGTTATATATATACTCATTTTAGGGAATTAGAATATCTTCAGAAAAACTCTGCCTCTGAGGCACTGGTATCACTGTGGTTGAGTATAAATCTGCTACATAATATCTACATCTCTCTCCTTTTCTAGATCAGAAAGCCATGCAGCCATTTGTTGGGGGACCTGGTTTCTGGTGTGAACATATTGTTACTGTTTTAAAGGCTAACAGTTATGAGAGATGATCTTTGCATTTATGGGGGAAAGGTTGTGACAACCCCTAGAGCCTGGATGATAGTCTTTATATATTACACATTTTTAAATGTTCGTTTTACATAATTTTTGATAATTGCAATCATTAAAGTAGAACACCATACACTGATAGTAATACTTGTTTTCTAATGGATGCCTTTTACTTCTAACATCTAGGACTTGGTCAAAAATTCTGTATTCTGCAAAGCGATACACTTTGTGAATTGATAAATATTCTATCGCTCAACTTTTATTCTCTGCATAGAAAATTCATCTATTCCTCCAATAAGGTTGATTTTTTGAGCATATAAACTAGATTGTGTCCTTTGCTAGGAAAGGGGAGCAAAGTTTCAGGAAAGTGTCAACACAGCCATCTGTAGGAGGTTTGTCCTCTGAGGAGCTGGAGTTTTTGTCTTTGTTTCTTATTTTCCTTCTTGATAAAACCTAGTGTTTGGTTGTTTTTCCTTCAGAACCAAAGTGGTCTCATATCTTAAGAGAATAGTTTACAATGAATGTTCACTATGAAACACAGTGGTACAAAACAATCTTTCTAATCCTTTGGCCAATTTTCCAAAAAGTATTTTAGTTTTGCCCAAAGTGACACCCACTCTCATAGCTCCCTGTATCTTTCCCTACTTATTCCACCTGGAAGGACTTTATATGAATCTGAAAACACATAGATTTCTCTATGCAATTCCTTTTTACCTCATAAAAAGTTAAATATATTTGTTAAGGGTTATGATCATTAATTTCTTTGTTCAGAAAACTGCCCATTTGTTCCAATTTCTTGTCATTTTTCAAATATAAATGAATGTTTGCTTAAGAAATAGGTATTTCGGGGCACCTGGGTGGCTCAGTGGGTTATGCCTCTGTCTTCAGCTCAGGTCATGATCTCAGGGTCCTGGGACTGAGCCCCGCATTGGACTCTCTGCTCAGCGGGGAACCTGCCCCCCCCCACGCCTGCCTCTCTGCCTACTTGTGATCTCTGTCTGTCAAATAAATAAATAAAATCTTTAAAAAAGAAATAGGTATTTCCCCCAAAATACAATTAATTGATCTTAGGATCCTAGAAGTCGTTGGTTTTTTGTATCTGCCCATGGATTGAATTCAGCTGAAATATAAAGAAACCTTAAGGACTTCTCTCTGAAGTAAACCATTTTAGCTTTAGACTATGTTGTCTGCTAGATGATATTACCAAAGGAGACATTAGGAATTCACCACAGAATTTCTTTAAATAGTTGAATTTTGTCATGTATTAGGGGGAAAACATAGAAATTAAATTTGCATATACTTGTGTGAATCTAAAATAATGTTATCTATTGCTAGATGGTTTGTGAGAAAATCTCATTTCTTTGCAGGTATACGATATATTTCTATTCAGGAATCTTGTTATGTCCAAATTACTCTTTAGAATGGTCTACTTTTTCTCCCTATTCAGTGAGCTAAATCAGCATGACAGGGTATAAAGAGCATAGGGTCCAAAATAAAAACTAACTTTGTATCTTGTTTTTGCTACTTGCCGACTCTGGAAACTCAGTTAACCACTCTAAGTGACAATTTACCCTTAGGTAAACTGTTAAGAGTAACAACATTAATATGTATCTTATCTATGTCTCAGGTTAATTATGTGGATCTTGTTGTGAAAATCCATTGGAAAACGCAAAACAATATATTTTATTTACTAAGAAAGATCAACATATTTCTAAAGTACATGTTATGAGATTGATTCACAGGAGGTGAAGAAGCATGCTCAGGCAGAATATCCTGTATCTTTTAGATTTCACATGAGAACATTATATAGCTCATTTAAAAAATTTATATTGTGCTTTCAAAAATTAAAATATTATCCAGGTAACCTAACCATGCTATACCATACTATGTGATAGAACAAAAACAGCTCTCTGGTTTGGCACTATTTTCCCAAGTGTTCATTTTGGAAAGGTGGCAACCAATTATTGGACTTTGTCAGTTAATCAGTTTTATCTCTGATGGGAAGGGCCAGAGATTGGGGTTGGTCATTTTAGGGAAAAGATTAATGTCATAATTTCTAGGATAAGCAAATGGAAATACATGTGAATATTTACTTAAAGGGCTCTGTCCCAGCCTGCTTTTTTTAGAAATAGAGTTTATTATAATGCTAAGATTTTTATCAGGGATGATAGCCCAGGAAAGCAGAAGTGAGGGAAAAGGAAAATGAGACAAGAAAGAAAACAAAGACCCAGTGGGGCATTGTCAAGCTATCCACAGCTTCCCAAGAAAACACAATTAGTTCCTGGGTCACAGGTGAAGTCTCAAAAGAGAAAGGAGGGAGACTTACTTGCTGGCTCCTCTTCCTTCTGGTCTCTTTTCTTTTCTTGGCTAAAGTCTGACCCATAAGATGTTAACTCCTCTGCACATGTAGGTTATTTACACGGACTCTCGGGGCAGCTATTGTGGAAACTGGAGACTGTGTGGTAGAGATGATCAGATCTCACCCCTGAAGAGGTTGAGGCTCTAGATTTGGCAAGTGTTGTGGTTGCCAGGGCTTTAGGATGATGAGAACACCTTTAGTACTCACCAGAGTCCTCCATCCAACCAGGAAGCAAGGCACATGGCAGAGCCATGAATGGGAGGTGTACATATATACTGGATTTGATACTAGCCCCCCTGCCACCCTGAAAAGAATTACATTTGCCTTACTGAATTAGAAAATGCAAGAAAGTTTTCCAAACACATAGGACCAACTAATCTCACTTACTTAGAGGAATTGGAATCTAAAAAGAAGTAAACTAAGAAGGAGGTAACTTTTGATTCCCTACCAGCTCCATGCTCTACTTATAAAAAAAAATCATTTAAACAAATGACTCTGCATGTTGTAAATGACCAAGATCATTATCATCTAATTGCAATAATTACCATTATCTAATGGTATTTCTGAAGGAGACCACCTGCCCATTTCTAAGCAGATGTACCAAGTGATGGATTGATAAGTAGACCATTATATTAGGGTACATTTAAATAGGTTAAAGATTTAATTTGGAATTAGCCCAAGATAAACATGCCCCGAGTAGAAAATATATTTAGATGAAGAATATTTTTTTAGGGTTGCTGGAATTTTTAAATAATTTTTCCTTTTCTTTTTGTTTAAAGTTTTATCTGAAAGGACAGAAGAAAATATATTGCAATAAAAGAAAACCCTGTTATTTCTGACTAGAAAAAGTATATCCATAGAGACTGGGAAACTAAATAGAGCCTATTAGTAAATACATTATAAGCGAAAATCTACTATTTGAAAATATTGGTTATTAACACATGGTCTCCCCCTGAAAAACATAAAGAGACACTAAATTGAAAGACAAAGAAGGATAAGGACTGGCTAGCTGGATCATTATTGGAAAGTCAACAGACCAAGAATTGAGGGGTCAGATTAGTGACATAACTACTGACTTGAGAAATTAGTCCTTCTTTAAAATACTTGATTAAATTATACAAGTGAGATTCCAGCTTAATCAAACCAAATAAATTCTTTCTTGAGCGGCATAAATTATGCTTTGCCTATCCTGGCACATAATGTTCTCAGGATTGTAGACTGCCCCTTTTAGGGTGAAGTACTGTATTTAACTGCTTGTATCATGCCTAATGGAAAATGTACTGAGCAAGATGGTTATTCCATTGAATTCTTGAAGCATTTAGGGACACTAGTAGCCTCTTATTTTTCAAACATCCTTAATGATATAATAAATATAAAATAATTCCCTCTGCAAATCAACATGACCTTTTTATAACAAAAGAGGAACAAAAGGATCCATTATTTTACAGAAATTCTCATCTATAGCAGATGCTCCATTGAATTTTATCCTCAGGATTTTATAAAAAGCACAGCCTGTGAGGTGAAAAGAGACTTTTCTCTCTCACACACATATTAATTATGATCAGATTATAAAGACTAGATGATCCAAGCAGGTTTAATGGTAGATATTTTCCTAATAGAAACTTCTGACCCAATAGGCATACAAAACATAATAACGAGCCAATTTTAACATATTAGATCAGTCTTATTAGTATTTTTTAAAACAAACTAGTTAATATAAATCACTAATTTACTTATACTCTATGGTGAGAGAACTGCTTGTTAAAATCTGCTAGATAATCAAGAAGCAGGGGTAGACAAACTGAAAAAATTTGCCATTAAAAAAAATAAGCATTTGAGTGGAAGTAACGTGTGCAGAGAATTGAGCGGAAAGTTACCCTATCAAAACTATAGATGTCAGGGTGCCTGGGTGGCTCAGTAGGTTAAAGCCTCTGCCTTCAGCTCAGGTCATGATCTCGGGGTTTTGGGATTGAGCTCCGCATTGGGCTCTCTGCTCAGTGGGGAGCCTGCTTCCCCCTCCCTCTCTCTGCCTGCCTGTCTGTCTGCTTGTGATCTCTGTCTGTCAAATAAATAAATAAAATCTTTTTTAAAAACCCCTATAGATGTCATTTAACACTAATTTGCATGAGAACATTTTTAGATATCTAACCTAACAAATTATCACAATTTGTAAGGACAATATATTGCCCTTTTGTACAAAGCAAAAGCTCAATACTATAGACATAGATTCTTCTATAAGTCAAAGATTTGAGATATTTATAAAATATAAGATAAGTAGGTCCATATAAAAGTTATAATAATGAGTTTTGGGGATAGGCTATTCTTGGGGCTATTGTTTTAGACAGCCACTTCTTTTACCCATCAACTGGCTGCTTCCATTTCAATACCCTGAATCATATTAAGCTTTAAGTAGGCTTTGAATTTAAGGGACTTAATTTTTAATGAGCTACAAATCTGCCAGATTTGCTCTGTCCTGTACAGAGAGTAATCTTTTTCCTGGAGAGCAAACCTATATTGTGATTTTCAGAAGAAGTGGGGGAAAGAGAAAGAATAAAAGGCAGGTGACTAAAATTGAGATAATGCATGTGAAGAAATGAGCACTCTGTAGAACACATTGCAATTCTCAAAAATAGGAGTTATTATTCACGATGAGATTAAATTAATTCATACTTAGGAACTTCATTAACTTGTGTTCTGAGAAGCCATTTAAAAAGCATTGAAATAATAGTAAATTAAATCTTATGAATATTTATTAGAGGAATCTGTACTATTGGATATACATGTTTGGATTAAAGTGCTTTTAGTAAATTACTTTCATTTTTATGCCATCTACAAAAGCTGTCCATGAAAGTCCCACTCCAAATATCTCATCTGTTCCTGAAGAGTTACATCTTCTGTATCATTTTATGTATCCATTGACAGGAAGAATATTATTATAGTGTTATTTTTTCTTTTGTACCACAATATTTAAAAAGCAAAAAAAAAAAAAAAAACCACAAAAAAAACCCTATGGGTATGGAAATGAGAATAGCTCCTACTAACTTTAATAAGTGTATACCTGCCAAAGTCAGAGCATATGTGTGACAGAGAAAAAAATTATCCCTAACCCACTAGGGAACAATAGCAATGAAAACAATTAAATGTAAGCCAGTGAAGAAGGGTATATGCATGCATGTGTCTTGGCAGAGGAAAATGGTGATGGAGAATATTGCATGGGGAGGCGGTAATTGAAATCATTAAAACACATAAAATAAAAGGGAAGCAGCCATCTCATTATGAAAAATGAGTATCACAGTCCTTTGTCACTACATGCAAACTTTTTTTTTTTTAAAGATTTCATTTATTTATTTGACAGACAGAGATCACAAGTAGGCAGAGAGGCAGGCAAAGAGAGAGGAGGAAGCAGGCTCCCCACTGAGCAGAGAGCCCGATGTGGGGCTCGATCCCAGGACTTGGGATCATGACCTGAGCTGAAGGCAGAGGCTTCAACCCACTGAGCCACCCAGGCGCCCCCATGCAAACTTATTTAATAAAATACACATTGAATACATTTCATCTAAATATAATTTTTTCTGTGTTCAGTTTCTGTTTGAGTTATTATAACAAGATTTCACTCTTCCTTTAAAAAACTTAAAAAATTAAAGTACAAATTCATTCTAAATGTTAATTACAAGATGCAGAAGGTAGATAGGGAAAAGGGAAAGGTTTTGAGTTACAGATTTTCTGAGAGAAATTATTTCTACATTTTCCGCTACTCACGTGGTGATGATGTTGAGATTGTCACTGTTTTGTGAAGGTTATTTTGCAAGTACTGCTGCTCTAGTCCCTTTACTTGTCATAACTGATGTAGTAGATAGACAGACTTAGCATTTGCTTAAGTGTGTTTTAGACAAATTCTCAGTATCATAAGCAGATTTAACCCCAGTTCAAAAGCTTGAGTGTTCCCATTCTTTATTGTTTATCTTTGTGAAAATTTTCTATTTCCTCAGAGACCAAAGTGACTTTTTTCCTTTTGCTTCCTTTTATAGCATAAAATTCATAGCTAGTAATTTATTTCAAGGACACTGCTTCCAGCTAGCCTCAGTGATGCTTTGCCTATGTATGTAAGTTTGCCAGCATGGAGGAGAGGGTAGAAAAGGAGTAGAAATAAGTAGTTTATGCTGAAGTGAGTTATAATTCACATTTTCAGATATGTGGGAAAATAAGTAACTTACAAACTAACCCGCACTGTGTCTCTCATCTGAGTACGTGAAGAGAGGGATTTGAACAGATAAAATACTCTTCCTTACTCTAATGGTACAAGGCACTGTCAGGCATACAACCCACACCTGACCGATACTGCTCTCCATGGCTTTTATGTAGCTAAATAAAGCTTATTCTCCTTAGTCCGGCTATAAACACACTTAAAATCCTGGAAAAACTAACAGTAAAACTTAACTCTATTTTATGCCATCCTCAAAGGCACATGTATTAAAGTGCCAGTTTTCTGTTGATAAAATAACATGGTAGATGTTATTTCTTGGGAGAGACTAGAACAATATTTGCCGATGAAACTGTGTAGAAGGTTCAATTTTTAGTTTGTTGACTGGTTTTGAGAATTTCAGAACACAGTACATGTTGTTTTTTTGTTTTTGTCATTAATGAAGGTTTCATAAGAAGGAAAGTTTGCAAGACTTTAGCCAACTCCCATATGAACAAAATTGTGTGTGTGTGTGTGTGTGTCTGTGTGTGTGTGTGTTTGGGATACTTTAGTTGACATTCCTCTATTTGGATTCATTCAGAACTGTTATAATTGAAGCAAAAAGTTGCACACCATATGATATAAAGAGACTGTAATCCTGGAACAATAGCATTAAATTCTAAGCCTAGAATCCAGTAAGAATTATGAATAAATTGTAAACCTTGCTAATGCATTTTCCATCTCCAGTTCCAATTTCTTAAGTAATGCACACCCATATCTCCTAAAAGCTTATTTAAGGGAAGTGCCTATTTTATTTTATTTTTTAAAGATTTATTTATTTATTTTAAGGGCGAGGGGCACAGGGAGCGAAGAGTGAGAATTCCAAGCAGCTCAGCACTAAGTGTGGAGCTGATGTGGGGCTAGATCCCATGACCCCGAGATGCTGAGATCATGATCTGAGCTGAAATCAAGAGTTGGACACTTAACTGACTGAATCACCCAGTTGCCCTAGGAAGTCCCTATTTTAAAAGATTAAACTGAAATAGCTCATACCTGAACAAATAACTTCTATTGTTTTAAACAGTTAAAGACATGACTCAACGTGCCCTCATTCAGTTAGTATACTATCCAATAACTAAAAAAACAAGTAAAGTACAAAATAAAAAGGAGATTCTTGCCTGAATTTAATTGGGAACAGAAGAACAAAGAAAGGGGAATAATCAACATGAGGCAAAAAGCAAAGGTAGGAAATAGGAAGGGAAAGCATTTTGTTTTTCAGCTTCAGGGTTAATTATAAATAGAAAACTATAGTTCAGATTGGGACTCTACTGTCATTGTGCAGAACATTCATGACTGGCTAAGTAACTAAAAATACATTGCAATAAGAACACTTGTTTTCTTTTACTTCTTGTTCTTCCCTCTCCATTCATTAAAAATGGGAGACAAACTAGGTAGAGAAGCTGTATCTCTGTGGGGTCACCAGAGTCCTGATCATCAAACCTAGCACAGATTGGGGTTATAGGAAGGTTAAGTAGTAAAATGGGACAGAATTAACTTGTCAGGATAAGGCTATGAGGCTGGCTGGTGCAGGTTGTTAAGGTCCCTTCATGTGAAGCAGCACACTGACTCAGAGGTGTACCAGGCAGGGAGGAGGTCACCACCCAGAGGCTGGATGACAATCAGCTGATTTAGCCACTGGCCCAGGGTCAACCTAGTTTTACTAAGTGATACCTCAAACAAGGAGTTGTCTGACAAGCTGTGCATGGGAGGATAAATTCCAGTGAAATGCATTCCAGAAACAGGTTCTTTTCCTGTTCTGTTAACTGCAGACGCCCATGGATATGTGTTTAATTGGATAGGGTGCAATGAAACACAATACTTGCTGCAGAATAGTCATGGGAAAAGGAAGGAAATTATTATTATTATTATTTTAAATTGAATTCCCTTCAGTTAAGATGCAAACTTATTTTCATGTTCAGTATTTAAATGTGCCCCTTTGAAGCACAAGACAGTTAAAAATTAAAAAAAGAAAACCTATTAGGTTGGCAAAAATGTAAAAATTTGGCAGCATAGTGTGTTGGTAAGCTGTAGAAAGTCAGCAGTCTCACATATTGCTGCTGGAAAAGCAAAATACTGCATTACCTATGGAAGGGAATTCGGCACAATCCAGAAAAACTACATATGAATGTAAGCTTCCATTTCTAGTGTTCTGTTCTTTAAAAACACTGGCAAAAATACAAAAAAATACATGATTATTGGGTTTTTCACTGATGGCCTTTTTGTGATAGCTGAAGACTGAAACAACCCAGACATTCTCAGTAGGATTTCAGTTGAATAAACAAAGGTACAGTCAAAGGGGTATGCAGTTGTAAAAGAAAAGGAGGAATATTTTTATATTTTGGTGTGCAATGGTCTCCAAATTTATTATTAAGTAATATAGTTATAATTAATAATATAATTATGTGCTTCTACTTACCTATGAAAGAGGATGAGCTAGAAAATACATATGCATTTCCTCATATTAAAAATATAAACTAAGGGATGACTGGTGGCTCAGTTGGTTGAGCATCTACCTTCAGCTCAGGTCATGATCTCAGGGTCCTGGGATCGAGCCCCGCATTGGGCTCCCTGCTGAGGGAGCACTTCTCCCTCTGCCCCTGCCTGCCGCTCCCCTTGCTTGTGCTCACTTTCTCTCTCTGGTAAATAAGTAAATTCTTAAAAAAATAAATAAAAACCTTTAAAATATAAAGCAATACTGGAAAAAAATGTTCTCATTATGGGGAAGGAGTAGACAGCAGAGAAAATAGGAATATAATTTGGACTTCCCTCAATATATCTTTTTTTGGCAGATTTGATTTTGGCCTTGTATAAATATGTTACATAACTTGTTAAATTAAACATCAAAAATGCAATTCCTAAAATGACAAAGCATATGAACCTACCTCTGTATGGAGATGGTGGCATAATCACAGAGAATAGTTATTTCAAGTGACTTTGAAATAGAAGAGTTTAATTATACATCTATTTTGAGACATACTTAAAAAAATAAAATTTTGAGTATAAGAAATTTGGGTATAAAAATGATTTTCAGTGATTTTATTGTTGGTGTTTGAGATTGGAGCATTTGTAAAGTAAGATTTATAAAATTATTTTCATATTATTGGGAATTAAGACTTTAGTATAAGAAAAATGAACTAGAGATATAGATCAAAGGGAGCAGTAAAAACTGTGGTTTCAAATTTGAATTTGAAATACCAGAAGAAGCTCATATAGTATTTTACCTAAAAACAAATGAATACTGAAAAGAATAAAATAAAATAAAATGAAGTGAGAAAAAATAAAAAGCTGAAACTTTTAGGAAAGTAGCTGATTCCAGTTCTAGGATGAGAACTATTTAAGATAAGCCTGGAATGTCATGTCATACCTAAAAACAAAGAGACTTTTCAAAAGCTAGTGGAGTTGTATCAAAAGAACCAAGGTTTCCATTTAAAGGGGCTCTCACTTGCTAAAGATGAATGAATTCATACATGAATAAAAACAAAACTGCAATGGACCAGAATACATCAAATGTATTGGTTACCATGTGATCTCCTTACTGTATGACAGACATTTTTTCCACTGAGATGTGAGGTTCCTGTGTCCTCCACTCAATCCAATGGGCATGGGACTGTGGTCTGTGATTTCCAAGGCTAGATCATAAAAGATGATGCAACTCTTATTCTTAGAAAGCAACCACCATACTGGAGAAAGTACAGGCCATGTGGAGTGGGCATGCATAGGTGTTCCAGCAGACAGACCTGAGGTCCCAGTGGTTATCATTAACCACCATATATGTGAGGGAGGACGTGCCTTCAAGATGACTCTAACCTCAGTCACTGTCTGACTACAATCACAAAGGAAATTCCAAATGTGAATCAATGAGCTGAGTATAAGCAACTCTTAGAACTGTGAGAGATAATAATAAAATAGTTATTATTTATTTTTTATTAAAATATAGTTGGCATACAACATTATATTAGTTTTAGGTGTATGGCACAGTATACTTTATAATGCTGTATGTAATGCAGTACTCATCACAGTAAGTATAGTTACCAGTGGTCACCAAACAATGTTATTAAAATGTTGACTATATTCCCTACACTGTACTTTTCATACCCTTGACTTACTTATTTTATAACTGGAACTTTATACCTCTTAATCCCCTTTGCCTATTTTGCCCATCCTTCCAACCCCCTCCCCTCTGGCAACCATCAGCTGGTTGTATTTATGACTCTGTTTCTGTTTGCTTATTTTTGATTCCACATATACGTGAAATCATGGCATTTGTCTTTCTCTGACTTATTTCGCTTCTGTGTTGTCACAAATGGCAAGATCTCTTTCCTTTTTTTGACTGAGTAGTATTCCATTGCACATGTACGCATGCACACATGTATACCACATCTTTTTGATCCATTCATCTATTGATGGGTGCTTGTGTTGCTTGAATATCATGGCTATTGTAAATAATGCTGCAATAAACTTTGGGGCCATATACCTTTTCAAGTTTATGTTTTCATTTTCTTTGGATAAATACCCAGTAGTGGAATTACTGATTTATATGTTACTTCTATTTTTGACTTAAAAAAATTTATTTATTTATTTATTTATTCACTTGAGAGAGAGAGAGAGAGATAGAGAGCAAAGGGAGGGATAGAGAGGAGGAAGAGGAAGAGGGAAAGAATCCCAAGCCAACTGCACACTGAACATGGCTCTCAAAACCCTGAGATCATGACCTGAGCTGAAACCAAGAGTTGGATGCTTAATTGACTGAGCCATCTACACACACCTGACCTGGCCTTTTAAATAAATTTCAAGAGAAGGAAGAAAATCAGTAGTTCAGAAGAGAGATAACCAGTTGCAGTAGATCTTATTTTGGCCTTAACTAATTAAACTAAAAAAAACATTAAAATAATGTGTAAGACAAAAAGGTAATTTGATGGTTTAAAGCAATTTTTATTAACATTCTAAGTATGATAATTTTGTGATTGTGCTAAAAAAAAAAGAGTCCTTATCTTTTAGAGATACATGCCAAAAATGTGTTGATAGTTAAGATTTGCTTCAAAGTAACCTCAGGCAGGGACATAGATAAATAAAATTGGCCATGTGTTGGTGATGCTGGAAACTGCGTGATGAGCACGCAGAAGCACGTTTTATTATTCTATGTTATATTTAAACTTCATGTATATTTAAACTTTCATGTTAAGTTTTAAGAAATGCATTTGAACTACTGAATGATAATTTTTGCATCTCTTATCTTTTCTCCTCATCCGAGGTGCCCTCTGGTTATGCAAAAGGAATTGCCTAACTGAAGGAAGAAAAATTTAAAAACATTTTTTTTTCAGGAAGAAGGGCCCTTAAGTCTTCTGCCTTCCTCCACCGATTTTTTAAAAGTTTTTATTTAAATTCTAGTTAGTTAACATACAGTACAATATTAGTTTCAGGTGCAGTGATTCAACCCTTCTACACAGCACCTGGTGCTCATCACAAGTGCCCTCCTTACTCCCCATCACCTATTTCACCCATCCCCCACCCACCTCCCCTCTGGTGACCACCTATTTGTTCTCTATACTTAAGAGTCTGTTTCTTGGTTTGCCTCTCTTTTTCTCTCCTATGATTGTTTTGTTCCTCAAATTCCACATATGAGTGAAATCCTTCATTGATTTCTATCATAAAACTAAGTTCAGGTGAAAAGTCTAGGCATAAAAATAAAACTAATAACAAACAAATGAAAACACTGATTCAGAAGTGAGCAAATTATCAGAGGCTGTATAGAGGGAAGAGTGTCTTGCTGTGTCAGTAAACTGGGATTCCTTCTCGGAATCCTCCACTAATAATAGGAGTGATTTTAGGCAGATTATGTAATCTTTTTTGGCCTCATTTTCCATATCTGTTCAGGTAGACTGTCATCTGATACATTCTTCCTGGAGTCCTGTTTAATACAATCCAGCTCTAATTCAGTTCTGTTCTGCTCTACATTCTTCTACAAACTATCTCAAAATAAGAATTGCAGTAAACAGATGAATCTGTTTTGCCTTGAAATGAATTTGCTGTCAGGGGTAGGGAGGACATTCCCTTTCATAAACAGAAAAAAAACCGACTCACTATGTCAACAATTAGGTTAGGCACTAATTCATTATTTTTAAATATCCTCTCCAGTAATTAGATTAGATATGAAGGAATACATCAATCTTTCAATTCCTTCTATGAAAACATAAAAGAATTCAAAGGAAATTCACACTGATATTCCATTTCCTTTTATTCAGTGTGCTTGAAAAGTTCTAATACATTCATATGACAGCCAGGGAATTTTTACAGGATAAGTCTTCTAGCACTGAAGTTTCAAATGTTTGCATTGACTAGTCTCAAAGAAGTATTTTCCTCCATTTAATATGCTTATTCAATATCTATGTATCATTGATAGTGATGTTTAATCTCCAGGCTTATTTCCATGTGAAAGAATTTCCATTAGAATAACACTCCTGGCCCCTTGAGCTCCTTGCCCCCTCACTCACTCTTCCCTAGAGGAACAGGTCTATTCCTTGGCTGATGGGTTTGCAAGAACAAGATGGACATGCTTCGCTGGCCCCTTGATCTTCTCTCTGGTCTATTAGCCAGCCCACGGAGGTGATTCTGAGCTGAGTTCATTATCTATGAGAGGGCCTGCAAATGACCAACTCTGCTTGAGACTGGATTAACCTTTCTTTTTAGGGGATATTGTGTTAGCCAGCCTGTTTGTCCACAGATCTACAATTTTATCCTATTTAGTAATCCCCTGAATTTTGCTTAATATTCACTACCCTTGCAGTGAAGTAGGTTTTATATTTTTAGTTTTACGGATGGGCAAACTAGGTTTCAGAGACACGGTCAGATCACATTACTAGCAAATGTAGAAGTCCGTTCTGATCCTATTGCAAGTCTTCTTGGGACTTAATTAAAGTGTATCACATCTTTGTCCCTGAACCAGTTCAGAGAAAATAGAGTAATAAACCAAGGGGTGACAGATAGTGGGACAAGAATCAACAATATTAAGTGTGAAGTTGGAGCTCATATGCTTGCCAATACCAAATCCTAGAATTAGGCAGATATGCCTACAGAGAACTGGGACAGACCTTCTACCCCCACCCCTCTTGCCTTCCCTTTCATGTCTTGTTTCTCCCCACCACTTCCCATCCCCAGCAAGGATTAGAGCCTAACTACTAACTAGTCTAGAGAAACTAAGAGGAGGGCTTTTCCCCTGCAAGTAGCTCAGTCTCACAATCTCAGAGAGGAGGTAAGCACACTAAACTTCGTCTTCTCTTATTTGGTAATCAGTAAATTTCCTGGGCTTTCCTTGGGGTAGAGTGAGTGAAAGTTCACAAAGTGGCTATAGGATAACTCTTAATGATTCTGTGTTTGCACAGAAGGAAACGTCAAGAATGGGGAATAAGCATTCACCCTCACATTCCCAGATTAATTTTTATCTTAAACCATTACTGTCCAATGATAGTAGTATGCTTAGCCCTCAGAGGAGAAGATACACAAGCTACCAGGAAAGTTCTCCCCTATCTTCATGAAGTTGTTCTCCAAATTCTTATTGCCTGCCCTTTTGGATTCTTCAGGGACCCCTGGACCACTGTTAAATTTGCCTCTAGAATGCCCTGAAATGGATATGCACGTTTCATTAGGTAAATCAGCTGTAAGGCGAATCTCAGTCCAAAGTTGAAAATTCATTCTTTATTCTATTTCCATTTCCGGATTATGTCCAATTGCATTTCCCCATAGCATGTCAGAGGTTCTTTGATGAGATTTAATGACATCAACAAAATAAGTATTAAATTTCCCTGCTAGGGAGATGCCACCCCCATAGAAATACCTGAAATATGAATATAAAGACCCCCACTCTTTTGAAAAGTCCCAGGGCAAAACTGACATTGAAAGATTAGATCTCTTTTCAAGTTAAAGTCAAAATATAGTAACATCCAAATGAATTAAAGTCTAATATCAGATCACTTTCCCTGCGGGATTAAGTGTTTGAAGTTTGAGATTTCTAAGTTGTAATTAAGACCAAAGCTATCCTCCCAAATTTATTATTCAGCCTAGTCTCGGTAGAGGAATTCTGGGTGCCTGGGTAGAGTTGGTCTTCTTTCAATAGCTGCTTTCGAACTCTCAGAGGAGTAGGTATAGTTCCTTCCTTTAGGATTTCACAATTCAATGTCTTCTCTAATGTACCTCACTTTAAAGAATCCAAAGGATTAATAAGAAATGAGATTATCACACCATTGGCTCCACCTCCACCAAATTTAGAAAACAATCTGTAGTCCTTAGGGTTATCATCCCACATAAAATTATGTTGCCAGGAGCCAGTGTTACCAAAGACCATTGCAGAGATTCAGCATTCTGTGAGAGAAGGACAGAAAGAGGCTGGTCAGTCCATACCAGTTGTCTGTACTCCATGACCTAAAAAACATAAACTCCATAAATCTTCCGGCAAGAAGCTAATGAAGTGGGGGTAGGGCACTGCCCTTGTGCATACTGCTTTCTTTCTCAGAGAGTGACATAACAGCTGTTCTTGTCTGTACACAACATCGAGAAATTCATGTCATTAACAGTCCTATACATCAGAACTTAGCTAAGTTACCTTTTTAGTAGTACACTTAGTAGTGTATTCAAAACCTCTTGATTTCTACTGCTTCCCACACCAGGAAGGTGCCACAGCATCTTTTTTTTTTTTTTTTTTTTTTTTTAATGAGCAGGATTAGTTCTTGACCCACTATTATTGCTGCCATGCTCTCTTATCTAAAGTCATATTTGGTACCCCAAACTTGTTTCATTGAGAATGCTTGTCATTTTAATTATATTTAACCAGTTTATATCTAAAATGAGCTTGTGGACAAACTTCATAAATCCAAGGCTAACCTCAGCATGTTTCTCTTTATATACTCTGAACACAATTCAGAACATCCAGAGAGGAAAATTTTGGAAGCCTATCTAGGCTTGGCATGAGAAATTAAAAGCTAGAACCTCATTAGTGCTCTAACACTAGAAAAATCACTTTCACTCTAAAGCAGTAAATATCATTTTGTCCAACAGTGACAATAAGACCTGGAAGACCTATATAGCAATGGAACATCAGACGCAACTCCTTTGGGAAAGTTATATCTGCTTTTCTTTTTTTTAAATTTTATTTTTTTTTCAGTGTCCCAAAATTCATTGTTTATGCACCACACCCAGTGTTCCATGCAGTATGTGCCCTCCTTAATATCCTCCTTAATACCAGGCTCACCCAACCCCCTACCCCCTCCCCTTCAAAACCCTCAGCTTGTTTCTCAGAGTCCACAGTCTCTCATGGTTCATCTCCCACTCCGATTTCCCCCAACTCACTTCTCCTCTCCATCTCCCAATGTCCTCCATGTTATTTCTTATGCTCCACAAGTAGGTGAAAGCATATGATAATTGAATCTCTCTGTTTGACTTATTTTACTCAGCATAATCTCCTCCAGTCCCACCCATGTTGATACAAAGTTGGGTATTCATCCTTTCTGATGGAGCCATAATACTCCATAATATATATGGACCGTATCTTCTTTATCCATTCATCTATTGAAGGGCATCTTGGCTCTCTCCACAGTTTGGCAACTGGCCATTGCTGCTATGAACATTGAGGTACAGATGGCCCTTGTTTTCACTCCATCTGTATCTTTGGGGTAAATACTCAGTAGTGTAATTACAGAGTCATAAGGTAGCTCTATTTTTAATTTCTTAAGGAATCTCCACACTGTTTTTCAAAGTGGCTTCACCACCAACAGTGTAAGAGGGTTCCCCTTTCTCCACATCTCTCCAACACTGTTGTTTACTGTCTTGTTAATTTTGGCCATTCTAACCAGTGTAAGGTGGTATCTTGATGTGATTTTGATTTGAATCTCCCTGATGGCTAATGATGACGAACATTTTTTCATGTGTCTGTTAGCCGTTTGTATGTCTTCGTTGGAGAAGTGTCTGCTCATATCTTCTGCCCATTTTTTGATATGATTATCTGTTTTGTGTGTGTTGAGTTTGAGGAGTTCTTTATAGATCTCGAATATCAGCCCTTTGTCTGTAGTGTTTTTACTACATCATTCTTAAATAGTCTATACGCCATGAAGATCTAACAATTGTAAATATTTAAGCCCCCAATATGGGAGCAGCCAACTACATAAGCCAATTTTTAATCAAGATAAAGAGTCATATTGATATGAATACATTAATAGTAGGGGATCTCAACATGCCACTCTCAGTAATAGATCATCCAAGCAGAAAATCAATAAAGAAACAAAAGCATTGAATGACACATTGGATCAGATGGACCTCATAGGTATATACAGAACATTCCACCCTAAAACAACATTTTAAAACAACATAAATACACCCTAAAATAACATAATACTCATTCTTCTTGAGCTCACATGGAATTTTCTCCAGAATAGACCACATACTGGGTCACAAATCAGGGCTCAACTGATACCAAAAGACTAAGATTATTCCCTGCATATTCTCAGACCACAATGCTTTGAAACTAGAACTCAACCACAAGAAAAAGTTTGGAAGGAATTCAAACACTTGAAAGCTAAAGACCACCCTGCTTAAGAATGTTTGGATCAACCAGGGAATCAAAGAAGAACTTAAACAATTCATGGAAACCAATGAGAATGAAGACACATCAGTCCAAAACCTATGGGATACAGCAAAGACGGTCCTAAGGGGGAAATACATAACCATCCAAGCCTCACTAAAAAAAATTGAAAAATCCAGGATATACCAGCTCTCTTTACACCTTAAAGAATTGTATCTGCTTTTTTTAAAAGACTTTATTTATTTATTTGACAGACAGAGATCACAAGTAGGCAGAGAGGCAGACAGAGAGGGGGAAGCAGGCTCCTCACCAAGCAAAGAGCCCTATTCGGGGCTCAATCCCAGGACCCTGGATCATGACCTGAGCTGAAGGCAGAGGCTTTAACCCACTGAGCCACCCACATGCCCCTTGTATCCTGCTTTTTATAGTGAGCTGTGGCCACTTGCAGCATGCTAAGAGACTGTTATTAGGGCTTAATATGGCCAGGTATTTGACTAAGGCCAGCACTTGCTGCTTAAGCCCCAGTGTCTAAAAAAAAACCCCAATCATTTGCTGTTGGATGAAGCTGCCCTAACCTGTTTTCATACACCAGAATATATGTCAGAATACAATATTCCCCCAAGGTTTAACATCTCTTCCTCATTACAATCTAACCCCATATACATCTCAAAAAAGAAAAATACAAGTTCAAAACGACCCTCCCAAACCCAAGCCTAACATCCCAAGTCCTGTTCATATGTATATTTGGTCTTCCATTTACTTTTCTGTTTCATTCTTCAAGGTTCCTGGCCCATGAAGGAAATGTTGGGAATCTTTGGGAGAGAGAGAGCAATCTACTCCTTTTCCATAATTAGGTTCTGAACAAATTCAGAGATAAAACAAAGGCATACAGATGGAGTTTAAAAATATCAGCTAATTTTGGTAAATGTCAAGTTGGAGTACATGGTTATACATTATAAGCAGGTCAGCTTTCTAATGCTATATTTCAGAGTTACAACTACCCACATAGTTACAAATAGCACTGAACTGATGGGCCTCCTTCCTCAGGCTGCTAGAGTGACCAAGGAGTTTGCTGGCAGCTCCCAAGAAGAGAAAGAAGGGCAGAACTCAACTGAAAATGCCCAATTTATTCCTCATAAATTTAGCAATTGTGAATGTCTTTCCACCTCCCCAGGGATGAACGAAGAGGGAATGGAGAGTGTAATGTTAATGAATACTATGGCCAAAGAAGGAAACATTTTAGGGAATGATTCCACCCCCATCCTCCACTGACCCTTAACAGATCTAAAAGCCTGTGACTCCCGATCTTTCTGTTAGAGAGCGCCTATTTTCCCACTGGTAAAGAATCTGTCTGTGCTAGGGTTCAGATGCATATCTATATAGGCAGTTATCTTTAAGTGGACTGTTCTCTCTACTTACTGTATCATAGTCTATATGTATGTAAAGCTATCTACAAGTCTCGTAAAACGTGCCCTGTCTTTAGACTCAGCTGAGACCATAAAGGTGATGGTGAAATTGGATGAAACTAAACTGGTCTCGGGCAAAGGGCCTTTACCTTAGTCCTAGAATGCCAAGGTGTTAATGTGCCCCTGGGACCAGTGGCATTATCACTTTTCCCTTCCCACAGCCTCTGAAATTAGAATAGAAAACAGTCAGTGAGAGGCCATGCATGTGCAAAGCACTGCTGTGCCATTAAGGTGTAGTAACATATTAATTGTCCTTTTCCTTTCCTGTGAAGAGACACCTTCCTAACACATTAGAGAATGGAAACAAATGAGTAGAATTTTATTCTTTATGCTGAGATGACATGATTTATTTAAATGCTTTGATGACACTTGGTGAGCACAGTAATTATTGTGATAGCTGGGAATATGCCATTTTTTAACCTTCCCTATTTCTTAAGAGAGGAAAAAATGAGAGATTCATCAGAATGAGTCACAGTCTTTATTGCACTATGCCTCTTGATTCTGATTTGGGCCATAGAGTCTCTCTTCCTTATTGTTTGAGACCTGTTGTTTGTAAAATAAAAGGAAGCCTGCTGGAATTATTAGCAGTGGGGAGTTGGAGAGCAAATAATGCTAATAGAATAAATAATATATCATTTATTAGAATTGTTCTTTAGGGATTTATACCAAATCATTTTGTTAACCTCAACAGGGTAATATTTAGCAACGTCTAACAAATTTCAGAGAGAGATAATATTTTGTTACTCAATGAGGATACTGCCTAAACTAGATGGCATATTAAAAATTAATGGCAGGCCAATTTCTTATGATTACACTTTTATCTGGGGAACAGATTGCCTGGTTTGCATGACATTAGTAACTTTTGGCTGTGTCATTTTCTTTACAATTTCAGTTTGAGTTTGTCAGTAAATTGTTTTCATGGATGAGCATGTTGATAAGCAGACATGATTTAAATGGGTATGAAACACAACATGATGGGTGCCTGGGTGGCTCAGTCAGTTAAGCATCTGTCTTTGGCTCAGTCCATGATCCCCAGGTCCTGGGATCAAGCCCTAAGTCAGGTTCCCTGTTCACTGGGGATTCTGCTTCCCTCTGTCTCGCTCCTTCTGTATGTGTGTAGCTCCCACTCTCTCTAAAATAAATAAATAAAATCTTTATTAAAAAAGGAACTATAACATGATAAACTTTTTAGAATGAACTGAACTGTCAGTGGTATCAATTTAAGAAGGTGGTGTGGTGGACTCTGTGATGCACTGCCTAGACCCCTTTTCCTACTGAAGGACTAATTCCCATACCTGCTGAGAGTGGGGCGGGGATTGAATAGTTAGCTGTCAGCTATTTTAAGGAATTGCCCTTAAAGCAGGGAATTGCCTCACTCAAAGTCACATCTCCTTCAAGAGGCAGTCCACATCTGATGACTGATCAATGCAGCACTATTAAGACTAAGTCCTCAGTCCCAAAGTTAGGAGAACTTTTAGATTCCATCTTAGTTCCAGAAGTCCCCAGGGGATCAACTGAGAATTTGATTGGAACTGAATCATAGGTCATCTTACTTCTTTGCCCAGTCCTTGTTTGTCATAATAATGTCTATATCAGTATCTGCTTTTGGGGGAACCTGACCTGTAGCAGGATATCAATTCAAAATTACATTCTGAATCAAATTTTCTACATACACTTAACAGCTACTCTTTTATATTCATCTGTTGCCCACTACCCTACCCCCCTGGGAAGATGACAGATTTAGCCCTCTCTTCTCCCTCCTACCTTACTATACCAGTAAGCAAGAGTAGTGTTGCTCTAGATTATCAAAACAGGGATATTTTATTGGCACGGTCCCAGGGGCTATCTGCTAACAAATTTGACAACTTAAAGTTGTTCAGTGATACAAAATGTCAAATTTGGCAGAAGAATGAATAGCTGAATGTGTCTGTACTTAAAGATATTAAATTCATAATTGAAAAGTTCTCGACACACAGAGGTAATCTAGGGCCACACGGCTTTACTGGTAAATTCTACCAAATACTTGAGAACAAAATACCTCTAACCCTACTCAAAATCCTTGGAAAAATTAGTATAGGGGAGACTATTTACCAATATGTTTTATGCTAGTAATCAAATTATGCAACATTACAAGAAAACTACAAAAAAACCCAAAAAACAAAACATAACAACAACAACAAAAACAAAAATAGGCATAAAAAATACTCTCATAAACATAGGTACAAGATGTTTATTGAAATATTAGAAAATTAAATATATTATGTTTGGATAGATATACTAATATACATATACTTAATTAGACCAAATACATATATTTTTTCTATTACCAAATAATCTATCATGATAAAATGTCATTTATTCCAGGCTCACAAGGTTGATTTAATTTTGGTCAGTCCCTCATTATATTTGCCATATTAGCAGAATAAAGGACAAATATATCTAATAATGTCAACAGATGCTGGAAAAAAGTATATTTAATTATATTTACACTCCTTCATGATGAAAATCTCAACAAACCAGAAATAAAAGAACTTCTCAAACTAATTAAGGGCGACAACTAAACCCAACAGCTCACATCATACTGAATGCTTTCCCACTAAGACTGGGAACAAGACAAGGTATTTGCTCTCACTGCTTTTATTCAGCCTTGTTCTGAATACAGTGCAGTATGGCAATAAAGAAAAATAAAAGGCATAGACATTTCTGAGAAAAAATAATTTCTTTTTCACAATCTAGATAGTTTGTCTTGAGTTATTGTGTTCTTCATTGCATCCTTTTCCAGAAGAGTTCATTTTTTGAGTTTGCCTCTTTAGATCCTGCATATTTTCAAGTACCTTCTCTATAGCCAGTGCTCAGATCTGCCAGGTCTTACACCTGTTTCAGAATTTCTGTAGTTTGCTTAGGCCTTGCCATCTTGGATATCATTTTGTCTGAGCTCCATTATCTTCTTGCTGCTACCCCATTTCTCCACGTACCACCTTATTTCTGTCTAGCCTTAGGGAATGAGGTCTCAGTTAATATCTGATAGAATTTGGTGTTAATTTCTTTCCTTATAGGTAATAGGGTTTGTGACACACTCTGTGTCCAAGTGATGCCACAGAAGGCAATTTTATGTGGTTTCATGTGCCCTCTTTGTTGATTGGTGTGCCATTTTGGAGGAAGTATGGAGAGATTTTAATTTAAAAATCTGGCATTATTACAGCATAACACAGGAGTACATTCCATCAATTTAGCAAAGAATTTTCTATTACTAACATTGATATAATAGTTATCTCATTAAGATAACCATATACGAAATTGCCAGGAAAGGCAAAATCTATAAAGACAGAAAGTAGATTTGTGGTTGCCGAGAGCTAAGGGGATATAGAGATGAGTTACTGTTGATGGGTATAGAGTTTCTTTTCTTTCTTAATAGACTTTATTTTTTAAAGCAGTATTGATTCTCAGCAACACTGAAATAAAGGTACAGAGATTTTTCCATATACTCCCTGCACTCCTCATGCATATAGCCTCCCACATTGTCAACATCTGCACCAGAGTTGTTCATTTGTTATAAGTGATGAACTTATGTTGACACATCATTATCACCCAAAGTCCATAGCTTACACTAGGGTTTACTCTTAATGTTCTACATTCTATGAGTTTGTCAAATGTATAATGACATGTACCCACCAGTATAGTATCATACAGAGTAGTTTCACTGCCATAAGAATCCTCTGTGCTCTACTAGTTTCTTTTTGGGATGAGAAAGATGTTGAAAATTAGATTGTGCTGATGGTTAAACATCGGTGAATATAAGAAACAACACTATTAGTACACTCTAATGGGTGAACTTTATGTATTATATATTAATAAAGCTGTTAAAATATTTTGTGAAGTTGCATAGTCTGGATGTTTTCATTGTTCAGATTTCTGAGTAAATATGTACACTTAGAGAGTTAGGAATCCTGTAAATTATTAATATTAGATTATTTCTAATCTTTCCCTTCTCTAACCAGTAGATGGATCTTTGCTTTGCTTGTAATTTTGTTCTCTTCACCTCCTCCTCTGAGGGTTAAGTTTTGTGAGAAAAATTCTTCTTCCTTAATCCCTTATGCAGGTTTTAAAAAGGAAAATGAACATTATAAAAATAACACATGCATGGACTAAGGCTTCAGTGGAAATTTTTCAGATAATTTGAAGAAGGCACTTATGTTACTATAGAGAATGGATGGAAAGGGGCTGTTACTAAGCATTTGGAAGGGAGTAGGCCATAAGGTTTGGCCCTTAGCTGAATCCCAAGGGGAAAAAAAAAAAACAAAAAACTCCAGACTTGAATCATTTATTTTTTTCATTTTTATCAGACAGTTGGAACTGGAGTGCAAAAGAATAGAGGACTGTGAAATGGAGCCAGGAGGTTATCAGAATATCATCAGAAGAGAACAGACATGATAGAGATTGTGCTAATGTCAGAGTGAAAACTGTAGGAACGTTTGCTTCTCTAGACTGGATGTATCAGCCAGAGAACTATACTCACACAGTATTTTTGAGTCACACAAGAGTGAAAAGTTAAAAAAAAAACAAAACAAAATTAAAACACCTTCTGGAAGTAACAAAGTGGGAATATTCTAAAATCGATTGATATATGTATATGTGTATATATATATATCAGATATATATATGTATTTTAGAATAGATATAAATATATATGTATTTTAGATGCCTACAGGTGGTTAATGCTAGGCATGAATGATCTAGATGTGAACCGCATGATCTTAAACAATTATCTTAACAACACTAAGGCTCAGGGGTTTTTATTTGTAAACTAGGGATTATACTAGAAATATCATGCAGATATTACTGGTTTAAATGGGGTAATATACCAAAAGTACCTGGCACATAATAATTACTTAATAAATGCTAACTTCATTTGCTCCCCTCCTGCTTTCCTCTTTATGCAGAATTTTTACTAATCTCAAAAGAATCCATACATTTACATGTAAATCTTCTTTGGTTGAAAACCATAGGGAAACATAATTACATTTAATCGATGAGCAGATATAAGCACATATTAACAGATGCCCCATTTTATAGTGGCAAAGGCTCACTGCTTTACAAATGCTTGTTATAAAACATGACATTAATCAAGAAGACTAATTTTGGGCTGATGTGATTTGAAGTACTTCCACTCAAACTCCACCTAGGGAAAGTAATATATTCACAAACAGTAGCAATTGGGGCAAATCCCTGTTGCTGATCTTACCTATATTAGCTTTTCTGCCTATGGGAATATGATTAATTTCAAAGTGTAACAAAGAGAATAGGATGCCAAGAGAACTTTAAATTTAATTTCTTGTTTAGTTAATGCTTCAGCTCTTAGGATTTCACTTTTATTCATTTCCCAAATTACTATTTTAGGCGATCAGATGTGGAACATTCAAATAGAGGAAAGCAGATACCATATTTTCAGCACACAGCCCCTTAATTCACCTGATAATGAAATTTAATTTTATTATAGCATTTACCACATCATATTATATGTGGGTGTTTATTTGTATGTCTGGATGTCCAGATTTTACGTGTTATCTCCCCAATGTCTAGAATCATGCCTAGCATGTCAGTGGTATATATGCAGCCAAAGTTGCTCAGTGTGGCACAAATCAAGCCATGATTTCTCAATAACATTGTTTGAAAAAAAAATACATAGAGAGGGTTTGATATGATTTATAACATAAATACTTAAGTGCCATGTACTGAAGTAAACAAAGAGAGTAGAAGAAAGATATACTGTCATAAAGGATGCACTCTAGCTGTGCAGGGCAGAGTGTAAGGTTAAGAGCATAGATTGCAGAGCCAGACCACGTGGGTTTGAAACTCACTTCTCTTGTTTTATAGCTGTGTGATCTTTGTCAGGTTCCCTAACCTCTGTGTGCCTCTCTTTTCCTCATTTGAAAAATGGGCATAATAATAGTACATTCCTAAAATGGTAGGACAATGCCTAGTACATAGTAGGCACTAAATTATGGCTTGCTAAGTATAGCAAAAACAGGTATCTGCCATAACTGTGAGTACTAGAAGGGGGCATATGACCTCTATAGTGAACAGAATTCTAAGAATGACCCTGAATGATCCTAATCCTTGTATAATCTCCTTTCCTTAAACAGGAGTGATTATTTGATATGGCAGTTTTACTAGACAAGTCTTCAAGGGATATGCTTTAGGAATTTAACGTTGACTATATAACCAGCTTCCACACTGTACAGAATTGAGCCATCATGTAACGTCTCTATTCAAATCTTCCTTTTTTTTTGGGGGGGGGGGGGGGGGGTGAGAATTTTTTTAAATTGCATATGTAATTAAAAAAATACCCAATTGCCTATTGGGTTTCCTAGCAAGTTCCTTTTTTTTCAAGCTACTTTTTATGAAAATGAACCTTTGGTTTTCCAGTGTGATTTTAACACTTAAATATTTCTTACATGTTCAGACTGGCACTTAGATTTGTATCCGTTGTATAAAACACATCGTGTTAATCATAGTATATATGTCTTAAAATACTACCCTTTTAATGATGGTTTCAGAGTAAAAGATGATCCACTTATTTCCTTGATTAAGTAAAGAAGCCAATTTTCACTTTTTGAAAAATAGTTACATTTAAAACAGTCTCAAAGTTTAGTTTGTTTTTCTTAAATGTTGAGTGTTATTACCAAAAGAAACCCAAATAAACAATTAAAAAAAAATTCTTCTGTGAGTATGATGCAATGTCACTTTCTTTGTGATTATGTTATGGTGAAAAGAATTTTTATATATGTAATTAAGGTTTAAATCAGTTGGTTTTGGGTTAGTTAGCATCTGGTAGGCCCCATCTAATTATGTAGGCTCTTTAAAACAGAGAGTTTTCTCTGGCTGTAGCAACAGCAGAAGTCAGAGAGATTGAAAGCATGAGAAAGATTTGATATACAACTGCTGATTTCAAAATGGAGGAGGCCACCTGGTATGAGGCCTCTATCAGGGGAGAGTGGCCGGTCGTGGACAGCAGCAAGGAAAGGTGAATTCTCAAAACCATGAGAAACTGAATTTTGCCAACACCCTGAATGAACTTGGAAGCTGATTCTCCCCTGGGGCTCTTAGAGAAGATCCCATCCAGGTTGGCCAACACTTTGATCAGCCTTGTGAGTCCCCAAAGAGAGAACATAGTTGAGCCTGCTCAGACTTCTGCCCCCACAGACTGTGAGACAATAAATGGATGTTATTTTAAGTTGCTAAGTTTGTGTAATCAGTTACATGCCAATAGAAAAAAAATATGCAGGTCTAGTGGAAATATATAGGAGGCTCATTCAAATTAATCGTGAAAGATCCTTAAGGCTTCCCAGAGGCAATGATATGAAGCTGAGACCTGAAACAATAAGTAAGAATTAGCAAAGAAAAAGCAATAGGGAGGAACTCATGTTGAGAGATATGCAGAGGACTAAAGTGAAAAATTCATTTATGTGGTGTGGAGAGAAGATCAGCGGACTGCCTGGTGAGAAGTGGGACGATGAGTGTGCATAATTAGCAAAATCTAACCAACCAGACCAGGATGGGATTTTTAAGCCAGATTAGGGTATTTAGATATTGTCTATATGCAGGGAATGTCACATATATTACACACATAAATGTACATATAGCTTTGGGAAGCTATTGGAGGACTTAAATAGTGGGGGAGTAATGTGGTTAAAATTTCCTCATCCTTCCTTGGTAAAGACATCATATTTCAAATGCATCCTCCTTTGTAAAGCTTTCTGGTATCCCCCAAGGCTAATGTACTGATTTCTTCCTCTGTTCTTTCATACATCTAAAGTCTCACATGCACTGGGCATAGATTGTTTTGGGCAAAATTCTAAATGCTTTACCTTTATTAATTCAGATGTTCATTATTCCAACCGCATGAAGTAGACATGTATACTTACCCCTATTTCATTTACAAGGTGGGCCAGGTGTGCAAGATATTATTGTAGACCTGCAAGTCTTCACAGCCACTGGTAGTCATTCTGTAGGTAATAGCCACTTCATTTATGTATGCTTATGACCAAGCAATCAACAAGTATTTATTGAGTGATATTTCATAACTTATTCGGGGCTAATTTTAGGAAGGTTTTGATGAGGCATTCTGAAAGGAATTGGTATATATCCCCACTAAGTATACAGATTTGATTTTTAGAAAGATAAAGATTAATCTTTTTAATCACAGTATTGAACATATGTGAATTTTAGCTCTACACTCTCTTCATATGAAACATATCTTTCCATTTCTGTTCTAAAATAGAAGACATATTTCCTTATTATCTTAGAGTTTTATTTACTTCCAAACTTTCCTTGTAACTCTTTTGTTTGCTTTTCCTACCATGAGAATATTAGAGAGTTTGGTTAGGTATTGTAGATAGTTCTAATCAAGACTTCATTGTGCACAATATATACTCAGAAAAATCCACACCTGATTATGCCAAAGCAAGGTGAGGGTTGTTTTTCTTTTTACTCAGTTGTGGCATTTTTATTAGGTCCCAAGTTGCTTGCTTTGCCTTAGACATTTTCTATGTTAATTAAATTGATGATGGTTCCACTGCTTAAATTCTTCTCTTTTAAAGAGTTGGATAAAAGGGAGAATACCTTAGAGTATTTTTGAAACTGTTGTGTTTTAACTGCAGTATGAATATGTAATCTCATTTCTCTTCCTTATAACCATTGAAATTCCAGAGAGATAAATATTTGGAGCCCAATTTACAAAGCCTTGATTGACAATTGAAAACTGCTCATTGCCAAATGAAGGAACATCTCTTTAGATGTCAACAAAATTAAGCACAATATACAAACCGTTTTTGAATATTTCAAGATGATATCATTAAAGGAAACGATTTTAAAATAAAAACCAGTGTGATGTTATGTCATAACATTGTCAGACAAAATTTTACATTTATTTGTAATTAGAGTGGAATCATAGGCTCCACAATAATTTTTCTAGATTTGAAAGTAAACACCGATGGTTAAGGAAAAAAAATCTTGAAAACTTTGCATCAGTTACAAAATCATTCCTTTTAGATAATATGACATTTGAGCTTAGAGTGAATGAGTTAACTACATTGTACTAGCTGCTGTAACTATTCCAGACATCCCTACCCCCTCAGTAAATACAGTAAGCGTGGCTGCTTCGCAGATCTGAGGATGTTTCTTTTCCTTTGGTTCCAATTCCTTTGCAGTGTCAGGAATAGAATAACACCTAAATATCCTGACTCTGTCCTGGCTGTATCTGCAAATATGGAGTCAGAACAATTACATGGCTCTTGTATTAATACTTTCCAAGACAAACAAAGTAGGTTCTCTAAGTTTAAAGCCTGGGGCTGAATGCAAGCTGGCCTTAGAATTTCCAAGTCAGTCTCAGGTTGACCTTTGTGTGAGATCAGCCTGCTCGACTTGTCCCACTAAGGCATTTGGCAAGTGTCCATAAGATGAAACTGCCTCCTAAGGATTGAGTGACTCTGCAAATTAACAGTCATGTGATGTTTCCAAAGTGCAAACATCAGAGTTGACTATTATCCACTCCTTTTTCTTCCTGCTCACGTTTGTGCTGCTGAAATCTGTTTGTATAACTAAACTCTTTTCACTTACCTGCAATTTTACACATTGCTTCCAGGTTTCTCCCTTTATTTGTCAAGATAAGACTCCTTTCTTTAAAGCCAATACTTTACTATTACAAGAAATAGATACATTTTTAAAAGAAAAAGATATAGGGTAGGAAGACTGTTTTTGGTTCTGGAGGCTACGGAGAAAAAGGTGCTCTTGTTCACTGAGTATTGTCTTTAAAATTATCTTTTAAATGCATCTCAGTCAGTGGGAATTCTGTTTGACCTGGGAGTGAATACATAAGCAAGTGGTATGTGGTTATATTTTTTAAAAAACCCTGAAGGTAACAGAACCTCTGCAAAATGACTCAGAATGAAGAAATACTTTCTCCATCATGGCCCTTAGTTTTCATCAAATCTATCGGATTGCTATTTCCTTTGAAAGCAGCAAATAGGATTAGATGTCTTATATCACAAGAATATACTACTAGAAGCCAGGCATTAAAAGATAGTCTAAAATTCCATTGGCACACATGGCAAGGACTTAAACCCTTAATTTTATTTGTGTGAAGTTGACATCAGTTTTATTAAAATTTTACTGAATATGGGTTATGATCGGGAACTCTGTTAGGAGCTGGGAAAACACATTATAGCCATAGCATCCACATTAAAGGAGTCTGGAATACGTATTGTCCATTGCTGCATAATAACTCACATACCCTTAATGGCTTAAAATGACATAGGTTTGCAGTCTCATCATTTCTGTGAGTCAGAAATCTGAGCATGACTCATAAACAGGTCTCTGTTTAGTCTTTCATAGCCTGCAGTCAGGGGCAACCAGAGCTGGGTTTTCATCTGAGGACCTAACTGAAGAATTTCCAGACAGACATGGTGTTGGCAGCATTCAGTTCCCTGAAAACCATCAGACTGGGGAAATCTGTCTTGCTGGCTACTGACCTAAGACTGCCATCAGTTCTTTGCCATGTGGAACTCCCCAACATGTCCAATTTCTGTATGAAGTTGTGTACTGCGCATTTAAAGGCATAAAATCTTTAATTATAATTTTTTTTCCCTTTCTCTGACTCACATACACACACAACTCTCTTTTTTTTCTTTGGTTTCTTATCAACTGTGCCTTCTCCAAGGCCTCCATAGCTCATGGAATTTCACATTTGTGTTTGCAAATATTTTCTATCTGATGAGACTTGTGTGTCTACATCTGGTGTCACATGACACCATACCTATTGATGTCCACTTGGATTCTTTTCTTAAGGACACCTACAATGAAAAGGAATACCCAAAGGAAAGTAATGAGAATGTAAAGGAACTTAAAGGAAAACTCCTTGTTTAGCTGGTTTTCTTAGAATGTTTCTATTAGCTTTAGATCATCAAATCCTTGAACTTAGAACCCATTTGCATCTTGTTTTATTTTAATTTCTATTTCATTCTGTAAGTGTTCTGTAGATTATCAGTAAATGCTGGATTTTATGTTTAAGTGGGACTGTTCAGCTGATTATGAGGCACTATGCCTGGCTTTGTCAATTAGTGAAGACATCTATTCGCTAATTAGATTCCTGGAGTTCCTGAGCACATTATCACAGCAGATAAAAGAAACAAGAGCCTTATAAAAAACAAGATCTTCAATATGCCAAAAAGAACAGCCCTCGGGTTAGCTGGCATTGGCTTGTGTCAGTTAGAAGGCACTTTTTATTTTTTTCTTTCCAATTTATATTATCCCACAAAGGCAAACTTTTTTTTTCTCCTGAATGGAATTTTGATATTATTGTGATTTAAGCAAAATAATTACCAAGAAATAGTTGATGAATAGAGTGTGCCTACTACACATGGACAATTGATATATCAACAAACTTCACTTTATTAACCATCACTTTTGTATCTGATGAATTTTACCATGTCTCCTTTAATCCAATCATGATAATTTTTCCACAGTGGAGTACCTTATTTTTCTAGGACACCAGCATCCAGGTGTAAACCAGATATGTTGGAAAAATCTTTATGATACCAAAACTTCCAAATGAAAAATTTCAGTAAACCCAATATTTAGTTAACATGATATGAAACATGTAGACATTTGGAAACTTGGAGATGACAGGCACAAGTGTTCATGTTTTGCCCATATGTCTTTGCTGTGTTGATGATGTACTCTTTCCCAGAGTATAAATCTGTTCCTTCCTTCTAAAAGGAAACTGAAAGATTAGGTGAGAAAAATTAAACATACTTCTTCTTTCTTCAAGCCACCATTAAAGTGAAAATAGTGAGAGATTGAAATTTACTGATGTGTGGTTTCCAGGGGAGCAGATAGGTGTAGCTTTAGCAAAATGTTTGACTCTTTAACCAGATTCCTTAAACACATGGCTCCTCTACATTTTTTAAGTCATTATGAACTTTCTATAATCTACTCACCCTGGTTCACCAGCACATGAAAAAATTCATTCCTATCAGGGTCATAGCTGAAGGGAGTCTTCTCTGAGAATGAAGGAAGTGCAAATTTTTGCAGATTTTTAAAAAAAGATTTTATTTATGTATTTGAGAGGAGAGAGAGCAGAAGTAGGGGGAGTGGCAGGCAGAGGGAGAGGGAGAAGCAGGGTTCCCTTTGGAGCAGGGAGCCCGATATGGCGCTTGATCCCAGGACACTGGGATCATAATATGAGCTGAAGGCAGATACTTAAACAACTGAGTGACTCAGGGGCCCCAACAGTTTTGCAGATTTTATACATATTTTATACATCTTAGTTTCAAGGGAGAAGGAAAAACATGAATTGACTAAAAACAACTATGGCTTACTATATTTGAGAGACATAATTTTATCTGTTCAGTTTTATTTCACCCTTGAAATATTTATTTGTGCTGTTTCAAGACATAATTCATTATCACTTTTCTTATTTGTACAAAAATAAAAAGGCCAATAGATCATTGCAATAAAAACCTAAGCTATTCAATATGAGAAAGCCTTTAGTTGTTAAGAATCAGAAGATATGTTCAGTGGGGAGCCTGATTCTCCCTCTGCCTGCCACTCCCCCTGCTTGTGCTTGTGCTCTCTCTCTCTGACAAATAAGTAAAAATCTTTAAAAAAAAAAAAAAAAGAGAGAGAGAGAGAGAGGAGAGAGAAGAGAAAAAAATTGGTGAGATGTACCATTTTGTGACCTAGTTTCTTATAGATATATTTAAATATTGAGGGTCAGAGATCTGAATCTACATCCTGTTTCAAATGTCTGTAGCTTCCTTTAAAAGCATTGGTCTAGTCTTCCAAGCAGCAAGATGGGGGTGACATTTCCACAAAATATCTAATAATCCCATTTCCTCTTAGAATGCCCATATATATGTGTATGATAACATCTAGAAAGTACTGTAGAACATAAACTCCAGGTACAATGAATTAAAAAAAATTCAAAGTCTACATTTTGTTTCAGTTTGTCTTTATGGTAAATGATGTAAAATGATTTATATATGAAGTTATTGAAGACCTCAGGAAAATGTTAAAGTTAATATGTTTTGTTGCTGTATTGAGATTTTTATTATTGAATAACAAATGGATACTTATTTTTTAAGGACCTTGATAGAACAATATATCTCAAAGGAGTTTGTTACTTATGAAATTTTATTACATTTAATTTTTATGCATTAGCCAGCTTCTATTTTCTGTTTTCTGGCCCCTTCCTCATAATTCTTCTCTTTTCATAGGCCACAATGGGCTGATTTTTTTCCCCATGTTTTGCTCTCTGCAACATAGTCCATTCAATTCAGTACTCTTTTACCAAAATCTGCTGCAGAGACTATGCCATGAGAATTTATTATTAACTTCTCAAATCCTAACTTAAATATTAGTTTTGCCCCAGATTTTATACAATCAGACCATTCTTCTATGTCATAGAATATCTTGTAATTGCAAATCATTTTTATATTTTCTGCCCAAGTTAATGTTGTACTAATCTATTTTCTAACTAACTTTATTTTAAAAAATTATACAAAATGGTAATCCCTGTCAATAACAATAAATTTTTTTTCAAGTCCTATTTTAGGATTGTTATTCAATACACTGTTCCTTTTATCTCTATAATTCATGATGTGATTTTAATTTACATAATATAAAATTTCTTAAAATGACCAAGGGAAATTAAATATATAAATTAAATAATTTTTATACTTAAATTCCAGAATAAAAAATATGAACTGACAACAAATAAATTGTTACCTAACCTTTTTTAATATTAAAGTAATGCAAATCAAAATGAGGAACCATTTTTTTCACCTATCAGGTTAAGAAAAGTTAAAAAACACCACTAAATGTTTGCAAGAGTGTTGAGAAATAGAGGTTCCAGGTGATTTTAGTGGGGGATCAATTAATACAACCCTTTTGGAATTAACAATATATATCCATATCCTTTGGCCAACAAATTCAGTATCCATATATATATGTATGGATATATATATCCATATCCTCTGGCCAACAAATTCAGTTTCTGTTATTTTAAACTCTATCACAGTAAACAAACCAGTATGGTACTGGCATTAAAAACAGACACATAGACCAATGGAACAGAACCAAGAGCCCAGAAGTCATCCCACACATAGATGGTCAACTAATCTCTAGCAAGTGTGCTAAGAATGTACAATGGAGAAAGGATAGTCTCTTTAATAAGTGTTGGGGAAACTGGATACCCTCATGAATGATTTAAATCCTTATTTTACACCATACACAGAAATTAACTCAATAGATTAAAGACTTAAATGGAAGACTCAAAACTGTAAAACTCGTAGAAGAAATCAGGGAAAAAGTTCCTTGACATAGGTCTTGGTAATCGTATTTTGGGTCTGACACCAAAAGCACAGGCAACATAAGCAAAAATAAACAAGTGGGACTATATCAAACTAAAAAGTTTTTGTGCAGAAAGGAAACAGTCAACAAACAAAAAGAAATCCTACCAAATGAGAGAAAATATTTATAAGCCATGTAACTGATAAGGGGTTCATATCCAAAATATATAAGGTACTTAGACAACTCAACAGTCAAAACCCCAAAACCAAAGAAACAACAACCTGATTAAAAAATGTACAGAGGACCTGAATAGGAACTTTTTCCAAAGAAGATATACAAATGGCCAACAAGTATATGAAAAAATCAACATCCTTAGTCGTTAGGGAAACCCAAACCAAAATTCCAAAGAGATATCCCCTCACACCTATTAGGATGTCTATTATCAAAAAGAGAACAAAACTGTTGGCGAGGGTATGGAGATAAGGGAACACTTGTACACTGTTGGTGGGCATATAAGTTGGTACAATCATTATGAAAAATAGTATAGAAGTTGCTCAAAAAAATCAAAAATAGAATTACCATATGTCTACCATTCCCACTTCTGAGTATATATCCAGAAGAAATTAAATCATTCCCTCGAAGTAGTATTTGCACTCTCATGTGTATTTCAGCATTATTTATAATAGCCAAGATATAGAAACGACCTGTCAACAGATGAATGGATAATGAAAATGTGAGATATATATCCCATTATATATTATGTAGCACATATATATCCCATTATATATTATAAAGAGCACATTATAGTATATTATAATGAGATACAATTAAGCCTTTAAAAAAGGAAAATCTTGCCATTTGTAACAACATGGATAAAACTTGAGGCTATTATGCTAAGTGAAATAAGCCAGACACAAAGACAAACACTATGATTCCACTTATATGTAAAAATCTATAAAAAGGTCAAACTTTTAGAACCAGAAAGGGGAATTATGGTTGCAAGGGCTCAGGAATGGGAGAAATGGGGAAATATTGAGTAAATTGTATACTTTTTAATAATAAGATGAAATAACTTCTAAGCATCTATTGTACAGTTTGGGGTCATAGCTGATAATACTCTATTGTATACTTAGAATTTGCTAAGAGAGTAGATCTTAAGTGTTCTCACCAAAAATAATAGTAACAATAATAATAATAATAATAATAATAATAATAATAACAATGAGACTGATGGATGTGTTTGATTGTGGTCATCATTTTACAATGATTACTTATACAAATTGTAACTTATACAAGATGTGTAATGTATACAGTATATACAAATTTTGTCAGTTACATCACAACAAAGTTGGAATAAAAAGAAATTTATTTTACAGTTTTCTTTACATGTATATTCCAAAATTATGCACACAAAAATATTAAGTACAGTAATAGAAACCAGTAAAATCATCTGAGCTTTTATTAATAGTGAGATAGCTAAGATATAATATGTTGGGCTACTATGCAACTGTGCAGTCTGTAGATATTTGGGAATATTGTATAGCTTTGTATATGCTCATAGGCACAGTTACCCACTATTTTGTAAGATTTAAAAATGTAAATTCTCAAAAATTAAATTCTCAAAAAGTTCCTTAATTTTTCCAATTTCTGTTTTAATATTCCCCACACTTCCTGTGATACTGCCTTTACTTCTCAGACTAGGAGGACATTTGCTTTTAATTTTGTAAACTTCTCTTCCTTTTGAATTTGTTTTCATAAGATAATTAGAAAATAGGAAAGGGATAAACTAGAAGAAATATCTTAAAAATTTTAGTTTTACAACTAATGACAGTTCAGTATATGGTATCTTCAATATCAACATAAAGATGTCCTGTTTTCAGGACACAATTGAGAATAATAAGAGTGAGATCTTGCTGGAGAATTAAGTTTTAGAATCATTACCGGTGGATTTGGATAAAGCTACCTATGTAAATGTATATCCTGGGGAAAGCAAATGGATTGAAGACTTGAACATTTAAGGAGTAGAGATAGCTAAGGAGCCGGAAAAGGGAACTTTACTTTCAGTAAGATTCAATAGAATTTGTTGAATAAATGGATAAATTAATTTAAAAGTTTTCATAGAGAACCAGGAAAGAAAGATTCATTTGATATTAAGAAGTTTTCTAAGACAGTGCATCAGTCAGTTGAAGGGTTGGAGAGAGATTAGGTAAAAACAAAAATACAGGGGTGCCTAGGTGGCTCAGTCATTAAGCATCTGCCTTTGGCTCAGGTCATGATCCCAGGGTCCTGGGATCGAGTCCCTCTCCCACTCCCCTTGCTTGTATTCCCTCTCTTGCTGTGTCTCTCTCTGTCAAAGAAATAAATAAAATCTTAAAAAAATATATATCCATTGGTTTTGGTAAAGTGGAAGTTATTAGTGTCCTTAGTAAAGTCATTTCATTGGAGAAGAAACCAGATCATACTGGATTGAGGAGGAAAAAAAATTAAAGAACTGTGAGTTAGACATCTTCTTTAAATAAACTTTAAATAAACATTAAACTTCTTTAAATAAACTTTAAATAAACTAAATAAGAATAAGGTAGAACTTACAAGGAGCTTTGGGCACAGGGGTGTTTTATTTATGACTCATGTCATTAGACCTGAGTTAGCTGAAGGGCAGTGTGTTCTGAGATAACATCTGAAAAAAAAAAAAAAAGCCTGATAAAGACTTGAAACTATACCCCTCTATTACCAAAATACAGAAAACACAAATATTACCAATATTTAAATTTTAATGAGAAACTATTTAAATAGTGGGATATTATTCCACCCCTTAAAAACTGTTTGCCTGCATGTCACTTTCAGGTGTAAAGTATGTTAATGCAATTTATGCCATAGGGGTGTGGAACAGGCCAGTTAGAAGTGTGCACTGAAGGAACAGATTTTTTGATTTTATGGCAGTAGGTCCATCCTCTTGAGATGTGATTTTATGTTAAAAATGGAATGGCTTGCTAACCAAAGAGGTAAAAGATCTGTACTCTGAAAATCATAGTTCACGTATGAAAGAATTTGAAGATGACACAAAGAAATGGAAAAGTATTCCATGCTCATGGATTGGAAGAACAAACATTGTTAAAATGTCTATACTACCCAAAGCAATCTATATAGTTAATGCAATTCCTGTCAAAATACCACCAGGATTTTTCACAGGACTAGAATAAACAATTCTAAAATTTGTATGGAACCACGAAAGATCCTGAATAACCAAAGAAATTCTGAGAAAGAAAAACATGGAGCACTGGGTGTGGTGCATAAACAATGAATTCTGGAACTCTGAAAAGAAATAAAATAAAATAAAATGAAAAAAAAAAAGAAAAGAAAGAACTTAAACACTGGAGGCATCACAATTCTGGATTTCAAGCTATATTACAAAGTTTTAGTCATTAAGACAGTATGATACTGCCACAAAAACAGACACATAGATCAATGGAAAAGAATAGAGAACCCAGAAATGGACCCTCAACTCTATGGTCAACCAATCTTCAACAAAGCAGGAAAGAATATCCAATGGGGGGAAAAAACCAGTCTCTTCAACAAAGGGTGTTGGGAAAACTGGACTGCAATATGCAGAAGAATTAAACTGGACCACTTTCTTGCACCATACACAAAAGTAAATTCAAAATGGATGAAAGACCTAAGTGTGAGACAGGGAATTACCAAATCCTAGAGGAGAACACAGGAAGAAACAAGCATCTTTGACGTTAGCCATAGCAACTTCTTACTAGATGCATTGCCAGAGGCAAGGAAAACAAAAGCAAAAATGAACTATTGGGACCTCATCAAGATAAAAAGCTTCTGCACAGTGAAGGAAACAATCAACAAAATAAAGACAGCCTATGAAATGGGAGATGATATTTGCAAACAACATATCTGATAAATGATTAGTATCCAAAATCTATGAAGAACTTATCAAACTGAATGCCCTAAAAAGCAAGCAATCCAGTTAAGAAATGGGTAGAAGACATGAATAGACACTTTTCCAAAGAAGACATCCAGATGGCTGACACATGAGAATATGCTCAGCCTCACTCATTACCAGGGAAATACAAATCAAAACCATGATGAGATACCACCTCACACCTGTCAGAATGGCTAAGAATTAACAACACAAGAAACAAAGGGTATTAGGGAGGTGTGAAGAAAGGGGAACCCTCTTGCACTGTTGGTGGGAATGCACACTGGTTCAACCACTCTGGAAAACAGTATGGAGGTTCCTCAAAAAATTAAAAACAGAGCAAATTGCACTACTAGGTATTTACCCAAAGTATGCAATTTGAAGGAAAAAAATAAAATAAAAGAAGTATTGATTTGAAGGTGTACTTGCACCCTAATGTTTATAGCAGCATTGTCAGTAATAACCAAACTATGGAGAGAACCCAAATATCCATTGACTGATGAATGGATAAAGAAGATGTGGGGTATATATACATTGGAATATTAACCATCAAAAAAGCGAAATCTTGCCATTTGCAATGATGTGCATGAAGCTAGACTGTATTAGGCTAAGTGAAATAAGTCAGTCAGAGAAAGACTAATGCCATATGATTGCACTCATATGTGGAATTTAAGAAAGGAAACAGATGAACATATGGGAAGGGGGGAGAAAAAAAAGGAGAGAAGGAAACAAGCCTTAAAAGACTCGTTTTTAAAAATATATTTATTTATTTATTTAACAGAGAGAGAAATCACCAAATAAGCAGAGAGGCAGGCAGAGAAATGTGGTGGAGGAAGCAGGCTCCCTGCTGAGCAGAGAGCCAGACAGAATTGGGGCTCAATCCCAGGACCCTGGGATCATGACCTGAGCCAAAGGCAGAGACTTAACCCACTGAGCCACTGAAGCACCCCCCCTTAAGAGACTCTTAATGACAGAGAACAAACTGAGAGTTGATAGAGGGTGGTGGATGGGGGATGGGCTAGATGGGTGATGGATATTAAAGAGGGTGCTTATGATGAGCACTGGGTATTGTATGTAAGTGATGAATCACTGAATTCTCCAGAAACCAGTATTGCATTGTATGTTCACTAAAACTTAAATTAAAACAAACGAAATCGTTTGAAAACAATTCTGTTGCATGGAGGGCAAAAGGAGCACAGCATACTAAGAACATATTTCGCAAATGCTTTCTTTCACCAAATCCCATGTGTTGAGAGAGGGGTGTGGGGAAGATAATGAACTCTAAGGAGAACTCATCTTTCTCTCACTACTTGTAAGACAGAAACTTTTTTAAAAATGCAAATGAGAGCAATATTTCTGCTGGTAACAGCAGGAGGTCATGTTGGATCAGATGATTTATAGAATTGTTAGTAACCCTGCATGATTAGGATTGGCCCTACCTTTTTCTTTCTGCCTTTTTGTGCTATGCTTTTCTCCATTTATTCCTTCTTAAAAACTCTGTGCATGGAAAGTGGACTAATGTATCTGACAGCAGGAAAATCAGAGACCTTATATCACTAAAAATGAGGATATCTCTCTTTTTAATCAATGTGATTTATTAGATTTGAAGCCAGATATACAACTCCTACCAGAGTTTCAATGTAGTTCTCTCATTACTGGTTTAATTTATTGAATCCCGCAACTATATTCTCCTGGTTAATTTTGATATACTCCATCCTAAAACCCACTGCTGATGCTATTGTTGTTTGTAAGAACTTTTGCAGTATTTGGCTTCTTTATGTCCTGTGCAGAGATGGTCAGGCACAGTGGAGAAATGTGGCATCATAAAATAGTTACAGTAAACAATCAAGATCTTTGTAAACCACAAATAATGCAGTAGAAAAGGAAGGAGGAAGAACGTTGCTGGAAATCTTATTTCTCCCAAATAATATTGACAGGAAAAAAGGTTCTTTTGAAATAACTATAATAGTTCTTAATTTCATTATGTGGATAATGGTAAGAGTCCTATCCCTGCTGTTAGAAAATAGATTTTTCTCCAAAATGACAAAGAACAATTAAATTATATCTTAATTTTAATCCTGGTCTAGTTTTAACATTTTATTTAATACTTCCATATAGGGAGATCTATTATTGACAATTACATAATTAGTGCTAACTCATAATGACATTGTGTCCATTTAACTCCATTTTTTTTAAAGATTTTATTTATTTATTTGACAGAGAGAAAGATCACAAGCAGACAGAGAGGCAGGCGGGGGGGCGGGAAGCAGGCTCCCTGCTGAGCAGAGAGCCCAATGGGGGACTCGATCCCAGGACCCTGAGATCATGACCTGAGCCGAAGGCAGCTGAAGGCCACTGAGCCACCCAGGCGCCCCTGACTCCATTTTTAAAGGCACTATTATATAACACCTATACAAATGTTATCAAGATCAGCATTTGGTTAATTTCCCTACTTGTTGTTATAGCCAAACCCTTTATTAGTTCTGTCATAAACTTTGACACTCCCTGTATATGCCAGTGCTTATTTTCATTGAATTAAAATATCTCCCAGTTAAGAATTAAACTCTTTAATACAGTAATTATGTAATATTTTTATTCTCACAGTTACTAACACAGTATGGAAACTCAGCATAGATTCAACAAATGCTTAGTTTAGAGAGCTGAAAATGTGAGAGCAGTTCCTCTACATTAGACAACAAGAGGAAGATAGTTTTGTAGTTAAGCTTTAGGACGAGATTTGCATCCCTTGAGAAATCTTCCAGTTTTCACAGTAACAAAGAAATCCTAGTATCGCAATGACTCATGAGGTATATAGTCTAATTTATCTAATTTGCAGCAAAACTAAGAAGTGGCTGGCCAATCTCTGGTGAGAAGGAATTTACTACATCCTAGGGCAGATAGGCCTTTTCAGACAAGTTTTATATTAAGCTGAAATTCATCTCCTGTGGCTTCTGTGAACAACAAAATAATGCACTAAAGCCATCTTGGAAACAGCTTTGGTGTTCCCATTTGGCTTCTCTTCTCTAGATTGTTTAATAGTTCCTCATAACTCTCAGTTATGTTGGTTACTATGTTTTTGGCTACAAGAAGTGGCAAACTTTGATGACAATAACCTCCAAAAGTGTGCAAAGTTATTTCACATTACAGTAAGAGTTAGAATTGATTTTTGTGTTGGTTGATTTAGCTATTTAAGGATGGTATCAAAGACTCACGTTTTATTTTTTCTCCCTTTTTGTTTTCTCCTGTCTTCCTTAATGGTGTCTTCAACATTAAGTTGGTAGGAAGATGGCTTCTTCTCACATATCAGAGAAATTAAGGATGAGAGATTATCTTTTCTCATGTGTCTCTTTTAAAAACCAGATACACTTGGCAGCACTATAATAAAATAGGAATAATACAGAGATTAGTATGGCCCCTATGCAACAATGACATGAAAATTCATGAATCATTCCATATATTTTTTTCTTTCTTTTTTTTTATTTAAGCTTTTTTTATTTAAACATATAATGTAACCCCACCACCCTCTCCCAACCCCTCTACCCCCCCACCCCCCTCAGTTTGTTTTATGACATTAAGAGTCTCTTTTGGTTTGTCTCCCTCCCGATCCCATCTTGTTTCATTTTTTCTTTTCCTACCACCTTAACCCCCACCCCCGTTGCATCTCCACTTCGACCACTTTCATTCCATATATTTTTTAAAAGAACAAGAAACATGTTTCCACACCCCTCAGCAGATTTCATGTATCATTAAAAAAAAGGTGGGCCTTAAGAAATTTCTGGCAGGAGCGCCTGGGTGGTTCAGTGGGTTAAGCGGCTGCCTTTGGCTCTGGTCATGATCTCAGGGTCCTGGGATCAAGCCCCACATTGGGCTCTTTGCTCAGTGGGGAGCCTGCTTCTCTCACTCTCTCTGCCTGCCTCTCTGCCTACTTGTGATCTTTCTCTGTCAAATAAATAAATAAAATCTTAAAAAAAAAAAGAAATTTCTGGCAAGTGTGATGAAGTTGCCTTTATTGTCTTAAAAAAAAAAAAAGATCTGCTGTGAAATAGAGTCAATCACATATCTACCACACATGGTTTTCATATACTCTTTTGTTCTATTTTTTCCTTCAGGTTTATTGAGATATAAATGACATATAACATGGTATAAGGTTGAGGTATACAACATGTTGATTTGATACACTTACATATTACAAAATGGTTATCACTGTAGCAACTAGCTAAAGTCAAATAATTACCTCCATCAATCAAATAATTATCATTTTTTAATGGTAAGAATATTTAAGATCTATTCTATTCTTCTTTATCCAGTTGATAACAAACTATGGGATTTTAACCCCTATAAGTAGAAGGTCATTAATAAGTCACTATTTTTTGTTACCATGAAGCTGTATCTAATAGGAAAGTTTTCTGATAGCACTTTGATAAATATCAAGGAAACAAATGAAAACTTCATCTTTTCAATAAATAAAGGGGTTAAGCTAAAAAGGAGAGGGGAAAGAGTTTCTTGTGAAAACAAATGTTGATTTATTTATATATAATCTATACACATCCTTAGAGTATATCTTTGTATTTTGTGTACTTTGTAAATTGTTTTGGATTTACATTAATTGTAGTGCTTGAAAACTCCCACACACTCAAAAAACAACCATTTCATGTGTTGAAATATGTCGTGAGCTTACCTAAAAGTATTGCTGGTTGTTCTCAAGCAAAAATTGTATTTTTGTTTGGTAACAAATTTTTGTTCTTTTCAAGCTAAGAATGAACCAAGGCTTTTTAATATTTCTTTTCCACCATGCTTATATTGGAGATTAATTTAATGTATAAATGGTAAATATGTTGGATGAGACTCACCATATTCTATAGAATCAGATTACTACTCAATTTCTTCTTTAGAAAGATTAAAAAATAAACAGCTAAAAATTTCTGAGACATAGTGTTCTTTTTGGAAAATGTCAGGCCCCAGTTTGTATTCAATAGGAGTCATTTCAGGAGATTTCTCTGATGCAGTCCTTCTAAAATTTTGTCAGGGTGACAATACCTTGTTTATTCCCTGATTAGTGTATTACTTTTAAAGAACAGCTGAAGAGATCTGATGTGTCAGTTCATTTAAATGCTGCCATTTTGCTCTTGTTGGAGGAACACAGCAATCACCCTCACACTACGAGGAATAAGATCTTGCCAGTTGCTGCTGTAATGTCTGATCAATCTTCATGCCTTAGGCAAACAAAGGGGGATGAGGAAGAAGGAAAGAGGAGGAGTTCCTTTATATCCATATTTCCCAGAGCTCTCCTGACAGACTGTGCAACTTCTGATTTATGTGATGTGGTAAGAGAGCTAGAGAGTAGCTCACATCATTTGCAGCTTAACTTCTTTGAAAACTAAAACACAGACACAAGAATTGTCAGCAAGTCATACGAATGGCCTCGACTTTCCAGTGGAATAATCAATTGTCTAAGTATGTGACAAAAAGCATACACATAAAATTTCTTATGTTGGCATTAATTCACTTCATATGTGTGGTTGGATTTAGCATATGTTACCCTGGCCTTGAAGAATTTACTTCTTTGGACTCTCTAGCCTTGGTCAGTGTCACCACCACCTATCTGTTCAGTTGTTTATATGAAGGAACATGGAGTCTTTCTTGGCTCTCTGTTACTCACAGCATCTTCACTATATTTCTCAAGTCTTTCCCAGATACTTACACTCTACCCTGTTGCCATAGCCTCTGCTCTCATTTAGTTTTTACCAGCTTTAATGTATGTAATTTCAGTAACCATTTTACAAGATGTTCTCTACTCCACTTTCCCCTCAATATCCTGTTCTTTACACTGTGGCAACATGGCAGTGTGTTCAAAGATAAACTTAATTATTTCATTTGCTTATTTGTTTAACATCTCCCAATCTCCACACTCACCTCCCAGAATTTCTTGTAAAGATAAGTATAAATAGCATCCATGCAGTATCCCTCCAAATATGGCTTCAGGCTACTGTTCTGATCTCATGATCCTTACAGTTGCGTACGTGGCCTGCTCCCCCTGTCTAAGCCTAGAAAAGACTTTAGATGAGATACTCAACATAAAACTCTCCTCCTACATGTTACTTTCCCTTCTTTACATTTAGACATTCTCTCTCATTCTCTCTTCACATAGCATTTTATATATTTCTAGTAGAGATTTTTATTTCTTTGTAGTTATTTTATGATATTGCATTTTTTTCTCTGTATAAGACAGATTGTGCCTTATCCCAGCATCTCATAGCTAATGACTACTAATCACTCTAATAAAGAAACCTGGTACCACAAAAATGAAAACAACAGGGGCGTCTGGGTGGCTCAGTCGGTTAAGTGTCTGCCTTTGGCTCAGGTCATGATCCTGGGATCCTGGGATCCAGCCACACACTAGGCTCCTTGTTCAGTGGGGAGTCTGCTTTTCCCTCTCTCTGCTATTCAACCCCACTCATATGTGTGCTCTCTCTCTCTCAAATCAATCAATCTTTAAAAAAATGAAAATAACAAAAGCTGCTTAAAAAATTTTTTTTGATTCCCCAGAAGGACATATATATAGTTTCAGGTCTTCCACTAAACTCTTCTGTGTTTTATGCGCACCCTTCCCTTGAGTAGTATCACTGGTTGAGAACTACTGAAAGATCCATATTTATAACATAAGTCCTTAGCACAGTTCCCAGTAAAGAGTAAGCACTCAAGAGACTTGTTAAATGGCTTACTCAAAGTATACGTTCTTTTTTTTAAATTTTATTTTTTAATAAACATATAATGTGTATTTAGCCCCAGGGGTACAGGTCTGTGAATCGCCAGGTTTACACACTTCACAACAATGTATACTTTCTAATTTAGTTGTTTCCTATAATTCAGGCTTATTTATCATTATCATAGCTCCTTACTTTCTAAGCATGCTCCTTAGAACCCTCCTATAGAAATCCCTGATTATTTGAGGATTATATAATCCAGAAACATCACCTTCCATTCCTCTTCATCACTGTCATCTAGTGACCTGCTGGCATTTTCCTATTAAATAGCATTTTAACACCAGACATCTTTTCTGTTAACCCAAATGCTGTCTACATCCTACATTAATTCCATAATTATTTAGCTCCTTCCTGCTGAGCCTTGGAGTTCCTGCCTTTCTATTTTCTTGAGTTATTTATCAGCTCCTTATCATTAATCTTTTCTTACATTTATTTCTTCAGAATATAAAAATACTCTTGGTTCTCACATTTTCAAAACTACTCTTATGTCTCCAGCCTTGCATTAGCAGCAAGCCTCTTTCTGCTTCACAGTTAAGTCTCCTGAGTTGCATGCATTTTTCACATATTCTTCTTCCTCTATTATTCCTCAGATGATTGTCATCTAGCCTCAATCTTTATGACCTCAATTAAATCACTTCAAAAATTGTCTCTTATTTGCTAAATTTAGTGGAAAATTTTGTATTCTTTTGTTTCTTACTCTACCATATAATAGTATCACTCATTTCACCTTTTTCTTTTTTTTGGATGCTTGTTTTGGCGTTCTCTTTCTTTTTCTCTATTCTAGAATCTATTTAGGCTCCTCTTCTTTTACGTATTCCTTAACGATTGGTGTTTTCCAGCATTCTTTCTGTCTCTGGTCTCTTACTGTCATTCTCACACCATATGAACTTAGCCAGTGCCACAGTCATATTTGTGGTTTGTAATCTGTGATCAGTGAGACCTTGATGGCCCAAAGAATGCCTTTAAGAAACATCATAAATTGCCTTTTGGAAGGGTTCTTGAATCCTTAGAACTTTCATTCAAAATAAATCGTGGTATATACATACAATGAAATATTCATATTGAAAGAGGAATGAAATACTGATACATGCAATAACTTGAAAGAACCTTGAAAACACACTAAGTGAAAGAAGCCAGACTCAAAAATTGATGTATTGTATGATTCCATTTATATGAACTATCCCAAGTAGGTAAATCTGCAAAGGCGGAAAACAGGAAAGTTTGTGGCTGGGAAGAGGGGAAATTGGTAATGACTACTTAATGGGAAAAAGATGTTTTCATGTGATGATAAGGTTTTAAATTAGTGGTGATGGCACATCACTTCTTGGCCTTTTGGCTAAGATCAAGTATAGGGGTAATGGCACAACATAGTGAACATTTTATATATCACTGAATTGTAAATTGTAAAATGGCTAATTGTACGTTCTGTGAATTTTACTTTAAATGTAAAAAATTAATAGCTTATTTCCTTACCCCCACCAAAAGAAAGGTTCAAAGAGGGGGTGCCTGGGTTGCCTAGTGGGTTGAGCATCTCTCTTTGGCTCAGGTCATGATCCCGGGGTCCTGGGGTCAAGTCCTGCCTCAGGCTCCTTGCTCAGTGGGGAGTGAGTGGGGAACCTGCTTCTCCCTCTTCCCCTGCTTCTTTCCTCTCCTTGTGCTCTCTCTCAAATAAATAAACAAAATCTTATTAAAGATTTTTAAGGTCCAAAGATTTTATTGTATCAGATTTTTTCCAGTTTTTTTGAGATATAACTGACATATAACATTGTATTAATTTAAGGAGTATAACACAATGATATATGTATATATTGCAAAAGGGTCACCACAGTAAGTTTAGTTAACATATATCACCTCAGAGTTATTTTTTCCCTTGGGATGGCAACTTCTGAGATGTGCTCTCTGAGCAACTTTGAAATATACAATACAGTATTGTTAACTGTAGTCACCATATTATACATCACCTCCCTGGAAATTATCTATCTTAAAACTGGAAGTTTGTACCTTTTGATTGCATTTACCCATATCACCCACCACCCAACCTTCACCTCCAGCAACCAGCAATCTCTTCTCTGTATCTATGAGATTGATTTGTTGTTGTTGTTGTTATTTTTAGATTCCACACACAAATTAGAGAATAAAGTATTTGTCTTCCTCTGTCAGACTTATCTCACTTAGCATAATGCCTTCAAGGTCCATCCATGTTGTTGCAAATGGCAGGATTTCCTTCATTTTTATGGCTGAGTAATATTCTACTGTGTACATATACCACAAATAAGCCTATTAATTGAACTCACAATACTGAGATCAAGAGTCACACACTTAACTGATGGAGGCACCCTGGCATCTATAATTTTAACTATTTTAAATTTAAATTTAAAAAAGCCACATGTGGCTAGTGGCTGTCATGTTGAACCACATAGTCCTGACCCCTTGCCACTTAAGCTGTGTTCCATGGACCAGCAATATCAGCATCACCTGAGAACTTACTAGAAATGCAAAACCTATTTCTTCATTGCATATAACTAACCTAAGTATATGGTTTATCTCTATAAAACCCTTCCATAGGTTTCCATAGTGAAACCCCAAAACATTTTCACTTCTCAACCTAAAATTCTAGACAATCTATACCTTTTTAAAAATTTTTTATTTTTATTTAAACATATAATGTAACCCTACCACCCTCTCCCAACAGCCCTCCCCCCCAACCCCCTCAGTTTGTTTTATGACATTAAGAGTCTCTTTTGGTTTGTCTCCCTCCCAATCCCATCCTGCCTCATTCATTCTTTTCCTACACCCTTACCCCCACCCCCATTGCATCTCCACTTCCTCATATCGGGGAGATCATATGATAGCTGTCTTTCTCTGATTGACTTATTTCGCTAAGCATAATACCCTCTAGTTCCATCCATGTCATCGCAAATGGCAAGATTTCATTTCTTTTGATGGCTGCATAGTATTCCATTGTATATATATACCACCTCTTCTTTATCCATTCATCTGTTGATGAACATCTAGGTTCTTTCCATAACTTGGCTATTGTGGACATTGCTGCTATAAACATTCGGGTACACGTGCCCCTTTGGATCACTACGTTTGTATCTTTAGGATAAATACCCAGTAGTGCAATTGCTGGGTCATAAGGTAGCTCTATTTTCAATTTTTTGAGGAACCTCCATGCTGTTTTCCAGAGTGGTTGCACCAGCTTGCATTCCCACCAACAGTGTAGGAGGGTTCCCCTTTCTCCACATCCTCGCCAGCATCTGTCATTTCCTGACTTGTTCATTTTAGCCATTCTGACTGGTGTGAGGTGGTATCTCATGGAGGTTTTGATTTGTATTTCCCTGATGCCCAGTGATGTGGAGCACTTTTTCATGTGTCTGTTGGCCATCTGGATGTCTTCTTTGCAGAAATGTCTGTTCATGTCCTCTGCCCATTTCTTGATTGGATCATTTGTTTTTTGGGTGTTGAGTTTGCTAAGCTCTTTATAGATTTTGGATACTAGCCCTTTATCTGATATGTTGTTTGCAAATATCTTCTCCCATTCTGTCAGTTGTCTTTTGGTTTTGTTGACTGTTTCCTTTGCTGTGCAAAAGCTTTTGATCTTGATGAAGTCCCAATAGTTCATTTTTTCCCTTGCTTCCCTTGCCTTTGGCATTGTTCCTAGGAAGAAGTTGCTGTGGCTGAGGTCGAAGAGGTTGCTGCCTGTGTTCTCCTCAAGGATTTTGATGGATTCCTTTCTCACATTGAGGTCCTTCATCCATTTTGAGTCTATTTTCATGTGTGGTGTAAGGAAATGGTCCAATTTCATTTTTCTGCATGTTGCTGTCCAATTTTGCCAGCACCATTTGTTGAAGAGACTGTCTTTTGTTCTATTGGACATTCTTTCCTGCTTTGTTGAAGATCAGTTGACCATAGAGTTGAGGACCTATTTCTAGGCTCTCTATTCTGTTCCATTGACCTATGTGTCTGTTTTTGTGCCAGTACCATACTGTCTTGATGATGACCACTTTGTAATAGAGCTTGAAGTCCGGAATTGTGATGAAACCAACTTTGGTTTTCTTTATCAATATTCCTTTGGCTATTCGAGGTCTTTTCTGGTTCCATATAAATTTTAGGATTATTTGTTCCATTTCTTTGAAAAAATTGGATGGGATTTTGATAGGCATTGCATTAAATGTGTAGATTGCTTTAGGTAGCATAGACATTTTCACAATATTTGTTCTTCCAATCCATGAGCATGGAACATTTTTCCATTTCTTTGTGTCTTCCTCAATTTCTTTCATGAGTACTTTATAGTTCTCTGAGTATAGATTCTTTGCCTCTTTGGTTAGGTTTATTCATAGGTATCTTATGGTTTTGGGTATAATTGTAAATGGGATTGACTCCTTAATTTCTCTTTCTTCTGTCTTGTTGTTGGTGTAAAGAAATGCAACTTAGGGACGCCTGGGTGGCTCGGTTGGTTGAGCAGCTGCCTTCGGCTCAGGTCATGATCGAGTCTCGCGTTGGGCTCCTTGCTCGGCAGGGAGCCTGCTTCTCCCTCTGCCTCTGCCTGCCTCTCTGTCTGCCTGTGCTCGCTCTCTGTCTCTCTAACTAATAAATGAATAAAAATCTAAAAAAAAAAAAAAAAGAAATGCAACTGATTTCTGTGCATTGGTTTTATATCCTGACACTTTACTGAATTCCTGTACAAGCTCTAGCAGTTTTGGAGTGGAGCCTTTTGGGTTTTCCACATATAGTATCATATCATCTGCAAAGAGCGGTAGTTTGACTTCTTCTTTGCCGATTTGGATGCCTTTAATTTCTTTCTGTTGTCTGATTGCCGACGCTAGGACTTCTAGTACTATGTTGAATAGCAGTGGTGATAACGGACATCCCTGCCGTGTTCCTGACCTTAGCAGAAAAGCTCTCACTTTTTCTCCATTGAGAATGATATTTGCAGTTGGTTTTTCATAGATGGCTTTGATAACATTGAGGTATGTGCCCTCTATCCCTACACTTTGAAGAGTTTTGTTCAGGAAGGGATGCTGTACTTTGTCAAATGCTTTTTCAGCATCTATTGAGAGTATCATATGGTTCTTGTTCTTTCTTTTGTTAATGTATTGTATCACATTGATTGATTTGCGGATGTTGAACCAACCTTGCTGCCCTGGAATAAACCCCACTTGGTTGTGGTGAATGATCCTTTTAATGTACCGTTGGATCCTATTGGCTAGTATTTTGGTGAGAATTTTCGCATCTGTGTTCATCAAGGATATTGGTCTGTAATTCTCTTTTTTGATGGGATCCTTGTCTGGTTTGGGGGTCAAGGTGATGCTGGCCTCATAAAATGAGTTTGGAAGTTTTCCTTCCATTTCTATTTTTTGGAACAGTTTCAGGAGAATAGGAATTAATTCTTCTTTAAATGTTTGGTAGAATTCCCCTGAGAAGCCATCTGGCCCTGGGCGTTTGTTTGTTTGGAGATTTTTGATGACTGTTTCAATCTCCTTACTGATTATGTGCCTATTCAGGTTTTCTATTTCTTCCTGGTTCAATTTTGGCGGTTTATATGCCTCTAGGAAAGCATCCATTTCTTCCAGATTGTCAAATTTGTTGGCATAGAGTTGCTCATAATATGTTCTTATGATTGTTTGTATTTCTTTGGTGTTGGTTGTGATCTCTCCTCTTTCATTCATGATTTTATTTATTTGGGTCCTTTCTCTTTTCTTTTGGATAAGTCTGGCCAGGGGTTTATCAATCTTATTAATTCTTTCAAAGAACCAGCTCCTAGTTTCATTGATTTGTTCTATTGTTTTTTTGGTTTCTATTTCATTGATTTCTGCTTTGATCTTTATTATTTCTCTTCTCCTGCTGGGTTTAGGCTTTCTTTGTTGTTCTTTCTCAAGCTCCTTTAGGTGTAGGGTTAGGTTGTGTATTTGAGACCTTTCCTGTTTCTTGAGATAGGCTTGTATCACTATATATATTTCCTCTCAGGATGGCCTTTGATGTGTCCCACTGATTTGGGACCGTTGTGTTTCCATTATCATTTGTTTCCATGAGTTTTTCAATTCTTCTTTAATTTCCTGGTTGACCCATTCATTCTTTAGAAGGATGCTATTGAGTCTCCATGTATTTGTGCTCTTTCCAAATTTCCTCTTGTGATTGAGTTCTAGCTTCAGAGCATTGTGGTCTGAAAATATGCAGGGAATGATCCCAATCTTTTGATATCGGTTGAGGCCTGATTTATGTCCCAGGATGTGATCTATTCTGGAGAATGTTCCATGGGCACTAGAGAAGAACGTGTATTCTGTTGCTTTGGGGTAGAATGTTCTGAATATATCTGTGATGTCCATCTGGTCCAGTGTGTCATTTAAGACCTTTATTTCCTTGTTGATCTTTTGCTTGGATGATCTGTCCATTTCAGTGAGGGGTGTATTAAAGTCTCCAACTATTATTGTATTCTTGTCAATGTGTTTCTTTGATTTTGTTATTAATTGGTTTATATAGTTGGCTGCTCCCATGTTAGGGGCATAGATATTTAAAATTGTTCGATCTTCTTGTTGGACAGACCCTTTGAGTATGATATAGTGTCCTTCCTCATCTCTTATTATAGTCTTTGGCTTAAAATCTAATTGATCTGATATAAGGATTGCCACCCCAGCTTTCTTCTGATGTCCATTAGCATGGTAAATTGTTTTCCACCCCCTCACTTTCAATCTGGAGGTGTCTTCGGGTCTGAAATGAATTTCTTGTAGGCAGCATATTGATGGGTTTTGTTTTTTTATCCATTCTGAAACCCTGTGTCTTTTGATTGGGCATTTAGCCCATTTACATTCAGGGTAACTATTGAGAGATATGAATTTAGTGCCATTGTATTGCCTGTAAGGTGATTTTTACAGTATATTCTCTCTGTTCCTTTCTGATCTACTACTTTTAGGGTCTCTCTTTGCTTAGAGTACCCCTTTCAATATTTCCTGTAGGGCTGGTTTGGTGTTTGTAAATTCTTTTAGTTTTTGTTTGTCCTGGAAGCTTTTTATCTCTCCTTCTATTTTCAATGATAACCTAGCTGGATATAGTATTCTTGGCTGCATATTTTTCTCGTTTAGTGCTCTGAATATATCATGCCAGTTCTTTCTGGCCTGCCAGGTCTCTGTGGATAAGTCTGCTGCCAATCTAATATTTTTACCATTGTATGTTACAGACTTCTTGTCCCGTGCTGCTTTCAGGATTTTCTCTTTATCGCTAAGACTTGTAAATTTTACTATTAGATGATGGGGTGTGGACCTATTCCTAATGATTTTGAGGGGGATTCTCTGCACCTCCTGGATTTTGATGTTTGTTCCCTTTGCCATATTAGGGAAATTCTCTATGATAATTCTCTCATGTACCTTCTGCTCCTCTCTCTCTTTCTTCTTCTTCTGGAATCCCAATTATTCTAATGTTGTTTCGTGTTATGGTATTACTTATCTCTCGAATTCTCCCCTTGTGGTCCAGTAGTTGTTTGTCTCTCTTTTGCTCAGCTTCTTTATTCTCTGTCATTTGGTCTTCTATATCCCTAATTCTTTCTTCTGCCTCATTTATCCTAGCAGTAAGAGCCTCCATTTTTTATTGCACCTCATTAATAGCTTTTTTTATTGCACCTCATTAATAGCTTTTTTTATTTCAACTTGGTTAGATTTTAGTTCTTTTATTTCTCCAGAAAGGGCTTTTATTTCTCTGGACAGGGTTTCTCTAATATCTTCCATGCCTTTTTCGAGCCTGTCTAGAACCTTGAGAATTGTCATCCTGAATTCTAGATCTGACATATTACCAATGTCTATATTGATTAGGTCGCTAGCCTTCAGTACTGCCTCCTGTTCTTTTTTTTTGTGGTGATTTTTTCCACCTTGTCATTTTGTCCAGATAAGAATATTTGAAGGAGCAAATGAAATACTAAAAGGGTGGCAAAGACCCCAGGAAAATGTGCTTTAACCAAATCAGAAGAGACCCCAAATCGTGGGGGGGGGGGTTTGAAAGTGCGTATAAAGAAGTTCAGAAAAGAGAAAAAAAATTAAAAATGAGAACACAAATAAAAGGAAAAATATAAAAAATGAAATATATATATATATATATATATATATATTATACTGGTGACTAGAACAGGGTCACCCACTTAATTTTGGGATTATTTTGGTCTCTTAGAAGAAACTACCTTCCAAAACTTTAAAGAATGAAAAACATATATAAGGGTAAACACAATGAAGGGATGAAATATGACTATAAAGATGAAAAAAATTTTTTTTAATTTCTAACAAAGGAGTTGATAAGGTAAGTTGGTAAGGAGAATAAAATTAAAAAAAAAAAAAAAAGGAAAGTGGAGAGACCTTGCTTGGGCTGGAAACTAGATCAAGCCCAGTGCTAGCTTTTGGGTGTATTTTGATCTATTATCAGAAGTTGTACCCCAAATTTTTTAGAATAAAAAAAACCCTATGTGTATACAAAGAATAAAGTTAGATACAATGAAGGATAAAATATGACTATAATAATAAAGTTTCAAAAAAGATTTTTTTAAAGAAAGTTATTAAGATAAACTAGTTAAAAATGTTAAAAGAGGAAAGGGTGAAAGTTAAAAAATATTAGAAGAGAAAAAAATTTTTTAAAAATTAATCAACTTTGCAAGACTAAAGATTCATGGGGAGAAAGCCATGAATTCCATGCTTTGCTTTCTCCTCCTCTGGAATTCCGCTGTTCTCCTTGGTAAGTGAACTTGGTCTTGGCTGGATTTCTTGTTGATCTTCTGGGGGAGGGGCCTGTTTTAGTGATTTTCAAGTGTCTCTGCCCCAGGCGGAATTGAACTGCCCTTACCAGGGGCCTGTATAAGTAACCCTCTCTGGTTCGCTTTCGGGAGCTTTTGTTCCCTGAATGCTTTCCGTAGAGTTCCGGAGGACGGGAATGAAAATGGTGGCCTCCCAGTCTCCGGCCCAGAGGAGCAGAGAGCTCGTGGCCCCACTCTTCAGTGCGCTCTCAAAGAAAAGCGCTTAATCACTCACCTCTTCCCGGCCTCCAGCCGCACTTGGAGAAAATCGTGCGCAATCACTTCCATCTCTCTGGCCTTCAGCTGTGCTCCGAGGTCACCCAGCCCATGGCCAAGCGTCTCTGTCTCTGCCACACAGCCCTGCCTGGAGTCTCTGAACCCCACAGCTCCCTGAACTCTTCCAGGTCGGAGTCTCCCCGGATCTTGTGGGGACCCCATGCACAGAGCACCAGCCTGTGTCACAGACTACAGTCCAAGGTAACCCCGAGTTGAGAGCTCACTCCTCAGCTCTGTCTCAGCAACCGGCTTCCTCGCTCTAATACCTGTGAGCTCTGCAATACTCAGACACCCCCAATCCTTCTGTGACCCCGTAGGACCTGAGGCCACGCTGTCCCAACGAGGTCTTCAAGCCAGTTTAGCCTCTGGAGCGATGTCCCTCCGTGGAGCAGACTTTTAAAAGTCCTGATTTTGTTCTCGTTGTTCTGCTGCTTGCTGAGAGCTGGCCCCTCCCTCCCGTGGTCTATCTTCCTGTCACTTTGGATTCATTTCTCTGCTGGTCCTATCTTTCAGAATATGGTCGATTTTCTGATTCTAGAATTGTTGCTCTTCTTTTCTTCGATCTCCTTTTGGATTTGTAGGTGTTCGGATGGTTTTATAAGCTATCTAGCTGATCTCCTGCTGCCTGATGTCATCTTAGCCTGCTACTTCTCCACCATCTTCTCAATTACCTCTAGACAATCTATACCTTGACTCTTTTCCAACTTCATGTTTTCTCATGTCACCTCCCAATTCTTTCTATTGTTTATATTACACAGGTGACTTAACTTCTCACTGATTCAATTTCTTCACAAGTAATATGGAAATAGTAATACTTACTTCATAGAATTATAAGGATTTAATGTTTATAACATGTTTATAAATGTTTAATGTTTATAACATGTCACATAGAGCAGTTTTACAGGTAAAGCAATCAGTAACTGTTACCTAAATAGTGTAATTACTTAAGCTTTTACTTTCCCTGCACAAATGTTTGTTTTATGTTTTTGTTTTTGCAGAGCAGTCCGTGAATAACCTGCATCAGAATTATCTGGTGTGAGTTTGTTAAAAAAAAAAAAAAAAAGAGAGATACCTAGCTAGCCTCATAAGAGACCTCTGGAATTACACTCTTTGAGGCTAGGTTTTAAACATCTTTATTTTTAGTAACTATCCTAGACTATTAGCTTTATGCAAAAGGTATACATATCTCAGGAGGTACATAAAGACTTTGCAAAGAAGTGTGGATTCTCAAATAATTCTCAGAGAATCAATTTCCAAATTCCTCACTTTTATTTTTTTTAATTTAATTTAATTTTTTCAGTGTACCAAGATTCATTGTTTATGTACCACAGCCAGTGGTCCATGCAATATGTGCCCTTCTTAATACCCACCACCAGGCTCACCCATCCCCCTACCTCTCTTCCCTCTAAAACCTTCAGTTTGTTTCTTAGTGTCCACAGTCTCTCATGGTTCATCTCCCCCTCCAATTTCCCCCAATTCACTTTCTTTTCCTTCTCCTAAAGTCCTCCATGTTATTCCTTGTGTTCCAAAAGTAAGTGAAACCATAGGATAATTGACTTTCTTTGCTTAACTTATTTCACTCAGCATAATCTCCTCCAGTCCCATCCACGCTGATACAAAAGTTGGGTATTCATCCTTTCTCATGGCTGAGTAATATTCCATTGTATATATGGACCACATCTTCTTTACCTATTCATCTTTGAAGGATGTCTTGGGTCTTTCCACAGTTTGCTGATTGTGGACATTGCTGCTGTGAACACTGGGGTACATATGGCCCTTCTTTTCCCTACATATGTATCTTTGGGGTAAATACCCAGTAGTGCATTTGCAGGGTCATAGGGTAGCTCTATTTTTAATTTTTTTTTTTGAGGAATCTCCATACTGTTTTCCAAGGTGGCTGTACCAGCTTTCATTTCCACCAACAGGATAAGAGGGTTCCCCTTTCTCCACATCCTTTCAAACATTTGTTGTTTCCTGCCTTGTTAATCTTTTGCCATTCTAACTGGTGTAAGGTGGTATGTCAGTGCCATTTTTTTGTTTTTTTTTTAAGATTTTATTTATTTGACAGACAGAGTTCACAAGTAGGCAGAGAGACAGGTAGAGAGAGATGAGGAATCAGGCTCCCTGCTGAGCAGAGAGCCCAATGCGGGGCTCAATCCCAGAACCCTGGGATCATGACCTGAGCCAAAGGCAGAGGCTTTAACCCATGAGCCACCCAGGTGTCCCTGTCAATGCCGTTTTGATTTGAATTTCTCTGATGCCTAATGATGATGAACATTTTTTCATGTATCTGCTGGCCAATTGTATGTCTTCTTTGAAGAAGTGTCTGTTCGTGTCTTCTGCCCATTTTTTGACATGATTATCTGTTTTTTGGGTGTTGAGTTTGAGGAGTTCTTTATAGATCTTAGATATCAGCCCTTTGTCTGTAATGTCATTTGCAAATACCTTCTCCCATTCTGTGGGTTGTTTTGTTGACTATTTCCTTTGCTGTGCAAAAGCTTTTGATTTTGATGAAGTCCCAAAGTTGATTTTTGCTTTTGTTTCCTTTGTCTTTGGAGACATATCTTGAAAGAAGTTGCTGTGGCTGATGTCAAAGAGGTTACTGCCTATGTTCTCCTGTAGGATTTTGATGGATTCCTCTCTCACATTGAGGTCTTTCATCCATTTTGAGTTTATCTTTGCGTATGGTGTAAGAGAATGGTCAAGTTTCATTCTACTATACATAGCTGTCCAATTTTCCCAGCACCATTTATTGGAGAGACTGTCTTTTTTCCATTGAATATTTTTTCCTGCTTTATCTAAGATTATTTGACCATAGATTTGAGGGTCCATATCTGGACTCTCTACTTTGTTCCATTGATCTATGTGTCTGTTTTTGTGCCTGTACCATGCCTTCTTGGTGATCACAGCTTTGTAATAAAGCTTGAAATCAGGCAACATGATGCCCCCAGCTTTGTTTTTCTTTTTCAACATTTCCTTAGCGATTCGGGGTCTTTCTGGTTCCATACAAATTTTAGGATTGTTCCAGCACTTTGAAAAGTGCTGGTCTTTTTAATGTATTGTTGGATCCTGTTACTAGGATCTTGTTGAGAATCTTGGCATTCATATTCATGAGGGATAGCAGTCTGAAATTCTCCTTTTTGATGGGCTCTTTGCCTGGTTTGGGGATCAGGGTAATGCCGGCTTCACAGAAAGAGTCTGGAAGTTTTCCTTCTATTTCTATTTTTTGAAAAAGCTTCAGGAGAATAGGTATTATTTCTTCTTTGAATGTTTGATAGATATCCCCAGGAAATCCATCAGGTCCTGGACTCTTGTTTTTTGGGAGGTTTGTGATCACTGCTTCAATCTCATTACTGCATATTGGTCTATTAATGTTTTCAGTTCCTTCCTGTTTCAGTCCTGGAAATTTATAGGTTTCCAGGAATGCATCCATTTCTTCTAGCTTAACTTATTGGCATATAACTGTTGATAATAATTTTTGATGATTATTTCTATTTCCTTGGTGTTGTGATCTTTCCCCTTTCATTCATAATTTTATTATTTGGGGTCCTTTCTCTTTTCTTTTAGATTATTTTGGTCAGTGGTTTATTGATCTTATTAATTCTTTTGAAGAATCAGCTTCTAGTTTTGTTGATGTGTTCTACTGTATCTCTGGCTTCTAACTCATTGATCTCTGCTCTAATCTTAATTATTTCCCTTCTTATGCATGGGTTTGGCTTAATTTGTTGTAGATTTTCCAGTTCTTTAAGGTGTAAAAAGAGTTGGTGGATTTGGGATTTTTCTGTTTTTTTGTGTGTGAGGCTTGGATGGCTATGTGTTTTCCCCTTAGGACCATCTTTGCCATATCCCATGGGTTTTGGACCAATGTGTCTTCATTCTCACTGGTTTCCATGAATTGTTTAAGTTCTTCTTTGATTTCCTGGTTGATCCAAACATTTTTGAGCAGGATGGTCTTTAGTTTCCAAGTGTCTGAATTCCTTCAAAACTTTTTCTTGTGGTTGAGTTCCAGTTCCAAAGCATTATAGTCTAAGAATATGCAGGGAATAATCTCAGTCTTTTGGTATTGGTTGAGATCTGATTTGTGACCCAGTATGTGTCTATTCTGGAGAAAGTTCCATGTGCACTCGAGAAGAATGGGTATTCTGTTGTTTTAGGGTGGAATGTTGTGTATGTAAGGTGCATCTGGTCCAGTTTGTCATTCAAAGCTCTTGTTTCTTTGTTGATTTTCTGCTTAGATGATCTGTCTGCTGCTGAGAGTGGCATGTTAAGATCCCCTATCATTACCGTATTCTTATCAATATGTCTATTTTGATTAACAGTTGGCTTATGTATTTGCTGCTCCCACGTTGGGGACATAGATATTTACAATTGTTAGATCTTCTGGGTGTATAGACCCTTTATGAATGATGTAGTGTCCTTCTGTATCTCTGAATAGTCTTTAGCTTAAAATCTAATTTATCTGAGGGGCGCCTGGGTGGCTCAGTGGGTTGAGCCGCTGCCTTCGGCTCAGGTCATGATCTCAGGATCCTGGAATCGAGTCCTGCATTGGACTCTCTGCTTCGGCGGGGAGCCTGCTTCCCCCTCTCACTCTCTGCTTGCCTCTCTGCCTACTTGTGCTGTCTGTCAAATGAATAAATAAAAAATCTTTAAACTAAAGTAAAAAATAATTTAAAAAAATCTAATTTATCTGATATGAGAATCACTACCCCAGGCTTCTTTTGAGGCCCATTGTAATGAAAGATGGTTTTCCATCCCTTCACTTTCAGTCTGGATGTATCTTTAGGTTCAAAATACATCTCTTGTAGACAACATGTGGACAGGTCCTGTTTTATCCAGTCTGCAGCCCTGTGCCATTTCATGGGAGGATTTAGGCTGTTCACATTGAGAGTGATTATTGAAAGATAACTTTTTATTGACATCATGTTTCCTGTGAAGTCCTTGTTTCTATAGATTGTCTCTGTAAATTTTTGTTCTATGTCACTCCTGGGTTCTTTCTTCTTTTATAGAAGCCCCCTTAATATTTCTTGTAGTACCAGTTTGGTGGCCATGTAATCTTTTAAACCTTGCTGGTCTTGGAAGCTCTTTATCTCTCCATCCATTCTGCATATCAGCCTTGCCGGATAAAGTATTCTTGGCTGCATGTTCTTCTCATTTAGTGCCCTGAATATGTTTTGCCAGTCCTTTCTGCCTTGCCAGGTTTCTGCGGACAGGTCTGAAGTTATTCTGATGGTCCTGTCTCTGTACATAAAGAATCTCTTCCCCCAGCTTCCCTTAAGACATGTTCTCAAATTTATGACTCCTGAATTTCACGATCATGAGCCTGGTGGTCTTTCTACCCTCATTGATCTTGGGGAGTGTTTTCTCTGCCTCTAGGACATTAACACTTGTTCCATTTCCCAGACTAAGGAAATTTTCTTCCAGGATTTGTTCAGCTATATCTTCTAGTCCTCTCTTTCTCTCTCCCCACCCACTCAGGGATCCCAATAATTCGGACATTGCAATGTTTCATGGCATTGTTTAGTTCCTTAATTCTGTTTTCATAGTTTTAAGCTGTTTGTTCCAGGCCTCCTCCTGATCCTTCTTTTCTATCAGTTTGTCTTCTAGATCACTAATTTGATCTTCTGCCTCATTTACTGTAGCTGTTAGAGTATTTAGATTAGATTGGATGTTGTTGGCAGCATTTTTAACTTCTGCTAGATCAGCTTTCACTTCCACCCTTAGAGATTGTATGTTTTCACTAATGGTCTTCTCCAACCTAGGCATTGCCTGGATAATTGTTATCCTGAATTCTATACCCAACATATTGTTTATGTCCATATCCAATAGTTCTGTGGCAGAGATCACAGTCTCTGAACTTTTCATCTTTTGGGTGTTCCTCTTCCTAGTCATTTTGGTGAGAGGTGGTTAAGGGGATATACAGCTGAATATATCAACCATGGTCCAGGTTAAGTGCACCCTGGAAAGTTTCAGAGAAATTAGAAGTCACTACCAAAAAGAAAGAAGAAAAAAGGTAGAGAAAAAAAGGGATAAAAAACAGACAAAATTAGTTGCAAAAGTAAGATTTATAAGGTATAAAAACAAAAATGAGCAAACAAAAAGACCAATAAAAGAAAAAAAAAATGAAAAACCCAGCCAAAATGAAACCCCAGAATAAGATTTATATAGTATAAAAACAAAAACAAATACAAAGAAATACTGACAGAAGAATAAGATGGGAAGGTGGTTATAAACCCTTGATGTGGGTGAGGAAGATTATTTCAGTTCTTCTTGGGTGTATCCTGTTATCTTTGTTAAAGGACTCAACTTTCCAGAGAGACAGGGAAATTAAAACTTGTTTATATATAGGGGTAGTATTAAATAGGGAAAAAAGACTACCTTGAAGAATATATACATATATATGTATAAAAAAAAGAAAAAGAGACAAAGGTATATATATGAAAAAATTCAAGTTAAAAAGTTATAATGGAATATGTTATATTAAAAATGTAGTTGTAATGGTAAGTAGGTTAAAGAAAAGAACAAGAATTGTGAGACGAATTTTTAAAAAAAGAAAAAGGAAAAGAGAAACTGTATCTATGAAATATACAGGTTTGGGGGCAATACTGGGAGCTTAATATATTGTTTTCCCCTGATGTTGGGGTTTTACAGTTTTATGGGGACCCTGTGGTTGTTTCCTCTTGTTCTTTTGGCTTGTCTTCTGGGGAAGGAATAAGGAATCTCTTCCCCCTAGCTGCCCTTAAGACATGTTCTCAAAGACATGACCTGCCTCGTTGTTTTTCAATCAGTCTTGCTTGGGATGATTTCCTCTGCCTTCTATCAAGGGGCTCGGCTCTGTGGAACCAGTTTTTCAGGCTTTTGTTCTCTGAAGGTTTTGTTCTTTGGCGTCTTTTTGCACCTTTTCAGTGGGTCAGAGCAAAATAAACTGTCTGCACCCAGACTTCCATTTCAGGGAGAAGCCTCAGTCTGCTCCTTTAATGGTCCAGAACACAAAGATTCCCCTGCTGCAAACTCCATTGAATACCACAACCTCCCACAGGTGGTGTGCACCCCAGGCACTGTCACAGTGGTTGCCAGAGGCCCCTGCTGTTTCTGCACTCCCGTGCCACTAAAACCATGAGGGATACTGATCCAGGCAAGCCTGATCCCAGTGGCTCCCCTTGTGGGGACTGCTGTTTGGAGTCCATGCCCACACTGCATGTGCTCAGACCCAGCAGGGGAGGCAGGGCTGCTGAGGTGGTGCAGGCGGCGGAAAGCCAAGGGCCCAGGGACCCCCAACTCAAGCCCAGGCCGGGCTCTCTCAGGCCTGTCCACCTGTGCTTCTACCAGTCCACTCTTCAGGAGGGCCTGCTTCAGTCCCAGTACAGCAGAGCCCCTCCTACAGAGGACTAGGGGGCCAAAAGGCTTGCTAGCACTCCCTCTCTGCTGCACCACCTCTGCACTGTGCTTCAATGGATATGCCTTTTCCAATAGTCTCTTGGCCAGAACCCATAATGGGTGGCACCACAGGCTTAGCTGTGTGCAAGCAGCCCCAGTAATGGCCAGCACCACTCCAAAGTGACTCCTGCCCCACAGAAAGGGAAAGAACCACATGTACCAGTTAGATATAGGCTCCAGCAATGGTCTAGAGGCAGACAACTGGTCTGATTGCAGGCCCCACCTACCAATAAAAGCATCTTGGGAGATAACCTAGGGAAAACACCCTGCAATTTAGTGCTACTGCATCTCTGGAAAATTCCTTGTCTGACTCAATTCAAGCCCAAGGTATCTCCAGACTGGCCCACTAACACCACAAAGACCAAACACTACTCACAACAGGCAAAGAGTGCCATTACAAAGAGTAACAAAGATGTTACTGAAGAAAAATGCAGCTCACCCATGATAGCAGGGCATCACACAGAGGAGATACCCCTAAAGCACAAGGTTCTAGTGAACAGGGGACGCTGCATGGCAGGGCACCACATACCTCTTCTTCATAAGACCACTCCTTTCAAGTGTAGGAAATATAGCTGGAGAAATAGACACACACAGAGAAATAGACAGAGAGTCAGACAAAATGAGGAAACAGAATGGCACCTGGGTGGCTCAGTCAGCTAAACATCTGACTCCTAATTTCAGCTCAGGTCATGATGTGAAGTTTGTAAGACTGACCCCCACATCAGGCTCCACACTCAGTGGGGAGTCTGCTTGAAATTCTCTCTTCCTCTCCCTTTGCCCCTACCCCCCCCCAAATAAATAAGTCTTTAAAAAAATAAGGAGACAGAGAAATATATCCCAAATGAAAGAACAGGACAAAATCACAGCAAGATACCTAAAGGAAACAGAGATAAGCAATATGCCTGATAGAGAATTTAAAGTAATGGTCATAAAGATACTTACTGGACTTAAGAAAAGAATGTAGAACATTAGCAAGATCCTTAACAATGAGCTAACAACAACAACAACAACAACAAAAGAACCAATCAGAGATGAACACAATACATGAAATTGAAAATACAGTAAATAGTAGACTAGATGAAGCAGAAAAACAAATCAGCAACCAGAAGGACAGACTAATGGAAAGTAATTAAGCAGAGCATGTGACAAAAAAATATTCAAAATAAGAATAGACTTAGGGAACTCAATGACACCTTCAAACATAATAGCATTCACGTTATAGGGATTCCAAAAGAAGAGAAAGAAAAGGGAACAGAAATTTTAATTTGAAGAAACAATAGCTGAAAACTTTCCAAATCTGAGGAAGGAAATAGAAATCCAGATACATGATGCACAGAGAGACCCCAACAAAATCAATCCAAGGAGGTCCACATTAAGACACATGGTAACTAAGATGGCAAAAAAATAGTAATAAAGAGAGAATTTTAAAAGTAGCAAGAGAAAAGAAAGCAATTACATACTAGGGAAACCCATAAGGCTGTTAGCTGATTTTTCAGCAGAAGCTTTGCAGGCCAGAAGAGAATGGTAGTATATTTTCAAAGTGCTAAAAGGAAAAAAATCTGGAGTCAAGAAAACTCTATCCATCAAGGCTATCATTCTCAATAAAATGAGAGATAAAGAGTTTCCCAGACAAAAATTCCTTTTTTGGAATTTTACAAACAAAAGTTAAAGGAATTCATGCCTCCTAAACCAGCCCTACAAGATATGGTAAAGGGAACCCTTTGAGTGGAAAGGAATGACCTTAAGCAAGAGTAAGTTAAGTAGGAAGCACCAAAGCAGTAAAAATAAGTGTATCTGTTAGAATCAGTCAAGAGGTTCACAAAATAAAGGGATGTAAAGTATGAAACCATATGCCTAAATCATGTGGAGGAGAGGAGCAAAGAATGGTTTCAAACTTAAGCAACCATCAACTTAATATAGACTGCTGTATGCAGAAGATGTTATATAGAAACTAAATGGTAATCACCAATCAAAAACCAGTAATAGATGTGTAAAAAATAGGGAAAGGAATCCATATACATCACTAACGAAAGCCAACTAATCATGACAAAAGAGCAAGAGAAGAAAGTAATGGAAAACTACAAAAACAACCATAAACAAGTAACAAAATGGCAATAAATACATACCTAGCAACAATTACTTTGAATGTCAATGGACTAAATACTTCAATCAAATGACATAGGGTGATAGAATGGATAAAAAAATAAGACCCATCCATATGCTGCCTATAAGAAACTTGTTTCAGACCTAAAGACACATGCAAATTAAAAGGGAATGGAAAAGAATTTATCATGTAAATGGATATGAAAAGAAAGGCAGGGTAGTAGAACTTATATTGGATAAAATAGATTTTAAAACAGACTGTAGTAAGAGACAAAAAAGGTCACTATATAATCATTCAAGGGATATCCAACAAGAAGATAGAACAATTACAAATATTTATGCACTCAACTTATGCATCCAAATTTGGATGCACCCATGAGAGCATCCAAATACTTAAAGAAGTTAATAACAAACATGAAGGAAGTAATTGATAGAATACAATTATTGTAGGGGACATTAACACCAACTTACATCAGAGGACAGATTACCCAAAAGAAAATCAATAAGGGAAGAGTGGCTTTGAATGATTCATTGGACAACATGGATTTGACTGATATATTCACAACAGTCCATCCTAAAACAGCATAACACACATTGTTTTCAAGGGCAAATGGAACATTCTCTAGCATAAAATTTATAGCAGTACAGGTCTTCCTTAAGAATCAAGAAATATCTCAAACAACCTAACCTTAAACATAAAGGAGCTAGAAAATGAACAACTAACAAAGCTCCAAACCAGGAGAAAGAAGGAAATAATAAAGACTAAAGCAGAAATAAATTAGATAGAAAATTTAAAAACAATAGAACAGATCAATGAAACCAGGAGCTAGTTGTTGAAAAGATCAACAAAATTGATAAACTCTTAGCCAAAGTCATCAAAAAAAGAGAGAAGACCCAAATAAACAAAATCAGAAATGAAAGAGGGAAAATAATAGCTAACACTACAGAAACACAAAGGATTATAAGAGAATTTTATGAAAAATATGCCAACAAACTGGACAACCTAGAAGAAACAGATACATTTCTAGGAACATATAACCTCCCAAAACTGAATCAGAAAGAAATAATAAATTTGAACAGACTGATTACCAGCAATGAAATTGAATAAATAATCAAAAACTTCCAAAAGGCCAGGACCAGATAACTTCACTGGTGAATTCTACCAAATATTGAAAGAGTTAATACCTATTCTCCTCAAATTTTTCCAAAAATAAAAGAGGAGGGAAATCTTCCACATGCATTCTATTAGGTCTGCAATATCCTGATACCAAAACCAGATAAATATATTACAAAAAAGGGAAATACAGACCAATAGCTCTGATGATTATAGATGCAAAATTTCTTAACAAAATTCTGGCAAACTAAATCCAAAAATACATTAAAAATATCCTTCATAATTAGGATTTATTCCCAGAGTGCAAGGGTGGTTCAATATTTGCAAATCAATTAATGTGTTAGATTACATTAACAAGAGAAAGGATAAAAACCATATGATCATTTCAGTAGATGTAGAAAAAGCATTTGACAAAGTACAAGATCCATTCATGATAAAAAACAAAAACAAAAACAAAAACCCTCAAGAAAGTAGCGTTAGGGAGGCCTGGTTGGCTAAGTGGGTTAAAGCCTCTGCCTTCAGCTCAGGTCATGATCCCAGGGTCCTGGGATCGAGCCCCGCATCCAGCTCTCTGCTCAATGGGGAGCCTGCTTCCTCCTCTCTGCCTGCCTCTCTGCCTACTTGTGATCTTTGTTTGTCAAATAAATAAATAAAATCTTTAAAAAAAAAAGTAGGGTTAGAGGGAACATACCTCAATGGAATAAAGGCCATATATTAAAAACCCGCAACTACCATCATACTCAATGATGAAAACTGAAATCTTTCCCCCTAAGATCAGGAACAAGAAAGGGAAGTACACTCTAACCACTTTTATTCAACATAGTATGAAATCTTAGCCACAGAAATCAGGCAAGAAAAAGGAATAAAATGCATCCAAACTAGTAAGAATAAGTAAAATTTTCTTTATCTGGAGATGACATGATACTATGTATAGAAAACCCTAAAGACCACCAAAAAACAACTAGAACTGATAAATGAATTCAGTAATGTTGCAGGGTACAAAATCGATGTACAGAAAATTGTTGAATTTCTATATACCAATAATGAAACAACAGAAAGAGAAACTAAGAAAATAATCGCATTTTTTAAAAAACTTTATTTATTTATTTGTCAGAGAGAGAGAAAGAGAGAAAGAGTGAGCAAGCACAAACAGGGGAGAAGCAGGGTCCATGTTGAGCAAGGAGCCCGATGTGGGTCTTAATCCCAGAACCCTGAGATCATGACCTGAGCCAAAGGCAGTTGCTTAACTGACTGAGCCACCCAGGTGTCCCAAAAGTAATCACATTTACAACTACACAATAAAAATAAAATACCTAGGAATAAATTTAACCACAATGGTGAAAAATCTGTACTGTGGAAACTGTGAACTACTGATGAAAGAAATTGAAGATGACACAAAGCAATGGAAAGATAATCCATGCTAATGAATTGGAAGATCAAATATTGTTAAAATGTCTATACTACTTGAAGCAATCTATAAATTTAATGCAATCCCTATCAAAATGCCAACAACATCTTTCAGAGAACTAGAACTAATAATCCTAAAATTTGTATGGAACCAAAAAACAAACCCAAATACCAAAACAATCTTAAAAAAGAAAACAAACCTGGAGGTATCACAATTCCAAATTTCAAGTTATACTACAAAGTGTAATAATCAAAACAGTGTGGTACTGGCACAAAAACAGACACATAGATCAATAGAACAGGATAGAAAACTCAGAAACCCCTGATTATATGGTCAATTAATCTTCAATAGAAGAGTCAAGAAAATACAATGGGACAAAAGTTTCTTCAATAAATGGTGTTGGGAAAACTTAATGGCAACATCAAAAACAGTGAAACTGGACCACTTTCTTATATCATATACAAAAATAAACTCAAAATGGGTTAAAGGGCCAAATGTGAGACTTTAAATCATTAAATTACTAGAAGAGAGCAGAGGCAGTAATTTCTCTGACATTGGCTGTAATGACATTTTTCTAGATCATCTCCTGAGGCAAAGAAAATAAAAACAAAATATTGGGACTACATCAAAATAAAAAAGATTCTGCACAGTGAGGGAAATAATCAACAGAACCAAAAGATAACCTACTGAATGGGAGAACATATTTGCAAATATATACCCAATAAAGGGTTATTATCCAAAATATATAAAGAGCATCTACAATTCAATACCAAAAGACCCAGAATAATCTGATTAAAAATAGGCAGATGACATGAACAGACATTTCTCCAAAGAAGACATCCAGATGGCTAACAGACACAAGAAAAATGTTCAACGTTACTCATCCATCAGGGAGACACAAATCAAAACCACAATGAGATATGACCTCACTCCAGGCAGACTGGCTAAAATTAAAAAGACAAGAAGGAACTAACGTTGGCAAGGATGCAGAGAAAGAGAAACCATCTTACACTGTTTTGGGGAATGCAAGCTGATATAGCCACTCTGGAAAATGGTATGGAGGTTCCTCAAGAAGTTAAAGATAGAGATACCTTATGACCCTGCAATTGCACTACTAGGTATTTACCCCAAAGATACAAATGTAGTGATCTGAAGGGACACCTCCATCCCAATGTTTATAGCAGCAGTGTTTCACAATAGCCAAACACACACACACACACACACACACACACACACACACACACACACTGGAATATTATTTAGCTATAAGAAAGGATGAATACTTACTACATCAACATGGATGGAGCTAGAGGGTAGTATGCTGAGGGAAATAAGTCAGTCAGAGAAACAACTATCCTATGGTTTCACTCGTATGTGGAATATAAGAAACAGGGCAGAAGACCATAGTGGGGAGGGAGGGAAAACAGAATGGGAAGTCATTAGAGAGGGAGAAAAACCATGAGAGACTCTTAACTCTAGGAAACAAACTGAGGGTGACTAGAGGGGAGGTTGGTGGGGGGGGTGGGGTTATTGGGTAATGGGCATTAAGGAGGTCATGTGATGTGATGAGAACTGGTTGTTATATGTAATGGATAAATTATTGAACACTACATCTGAAACTAATGATGCACTATAAGTTGGCTAATTGAATTTAAATTAAAAAGATAATCCCTACTCCATCAAAACTTAGGGAAAGATGAAAAATCTACAGAAAAACACGAAAAATTTAAGAACTCTATTATCATACTATTTAACCACTCCAATGCCATCTGTCACAATATTTAAATAAAATCTTTTTTCTTTACTGGAATTTATTTTTAAAAATTTATTTTATTATTATTTTTCATTATTATTATGTTCAAAGAGCCAGCATATAACATATCTTTAGTTTTTGATATAGTGTTCAATGATTCATTAGTTGCATATAACACCCAGTGTCGTGGGCTCCAGGAACTAATTAAAATCTTAAACTTTGTCAGTTTTCTTTCTTTTTAACCATATATTTCCTATAATCTATTTTCCTACATTCTTATATTTTTATATCAATTTTTTATCAAGCCTATCTTAAATTTATATCTTCCTTTCTTATCTGAATGTTATTTCAACCTCACAAGACAAAATCACTCAGAGCACATGACAGCAAATTTTCAGTGGCAATAATTGAATTTGCTTTTATTTATGGGACAGCCTTTTGCCATTAGTACACTCATAACCCATTCACCATTAAAGACTTTAAAATCTCAATTTAAATTTTATTCAGATCTACTGGTGCCACCCCTTTTTATTCTGTTCACCTGGGTTTTGGCTTTCTGATAAAAATTCTGGATCTTGTACTTTGAGTGGGTTTAAAATATATGGTAATTGTAGAATCCCATGAAGTAGAAATTATACTTAGATCTTCAATCTTTAAGGTCTTTTACTTTTCCCAGCACATACTCTACCCAACAAATAAACTGTGTAGAGGTGTTCTATGTCTTAGTAAGTCTGGAGAACACTAGCATAGCTCTTCGTCAAAGTCATTTTAATTTTAAGGCTCCGAGAATACCATAGTGAAGAAATTTGCTGATATTTCCCAGAGTTATTTTACCACAGATATTATATTTTCAGCAATTTCTATTAAACTCTGGGATTAAAATCGTAGGGACACTTTAGAAAATGCTAATATAGTAAATTGTTTTTACTTTATAAATGAATCAAATGAAATCCACATTAGTAACAATCCAATCCAATCACTAAGATAGTTACTGGCAGAATTGGGAGAATTGGGAGAGCTCTTTCACCTCTCAATCTTGACTACTGGGCTCATGTTCTTAAAGAAGATAGATAGGTATGCAAGTTCATGAAACAATCTGTGGAATCTTTAAAATTACTAAGACACCATATATAAAACAGATGGCTAAGCTAATGCTGTGATTTAACTAAGTTTATGTTCAATATCACTTTTAATGACTTTAAAATATATCAGTGAAAAATACTTCATACTGACATTTAAGAAAGACAGCAATCCTCTTGTAAAATCACATGAGATTTGTGGCATATTCTCAGTTTGGCCATGGTAAATGACTTGAAATTGGTTTCTAGATGGGAGCATAAGTCAAATATAGTGCATGTAATGAGACTATATTCTAGTAAAATATTTGACAGGGACTTTTACTTATAGAAAAAATGGAGAAATGCTGTCAGAATGGTTGTATAATTTGCTGGATTAGTAACTAGCTAAAATAAACTACTTGTATAGTGTTAATTAAAGAATTGAGGATAACTTAAAGGAAGCTTTATAGTACTCTCTTTTTGATCTTGTCTTGTTCAGTGCTTTTATCAATAACCAGAAAGAAAATATAAAAGGGACAATTATAAAAAGTTGTTGATGGTATAAATTTCCAAGGAACTGTGAATTAGATGGAAATCAGAATGTGGGCTTAAAAGTGTTTCAACAGGCTATAGCCATTCAATGCACCAAATCTAACATGATGAAATTCAACAAGGATAAACGTAAAGTTCTGATGATCTGTAGAAAGCAAAGGGAAAAACGACAACAACAACAAGACTAAGTATAATCTTGTACAAATCCAGGGTGGAGAAATGTGCATCTTCAGGCCAAGTGCAAAAATGTGATTGATGCAGGTCATTTAGTGAGTTGTACTCCAAATTTTCAAGCATGGTGGGAGTTAAAAGAAAGGTTGGAAGTAGAATGCTGTAATGAAAAGAAGGTAGGCTTCAGAATCAGGAGTCCAGGAATTGATATACATGTTCAAATTACAGCTCCATTACTTACTAGTACACAGAAGAGTTTTGCATCCCTATTGAGAAATACTTAGACCTGGGCCGAGCACTACTGCCCTCCCACCTATCAAATCTGAAGAACAAGACCTGAAAGCATTAAACTATTTTCAAGTAATTTAACTACCACCCAGAACAAAACAAAAATATCCAGCACTCAAATAAGAAAAATCACTAAAACATGTCCAGGCATGCTAATGGACTAGATGTAGTAAGAAGAGATGAGGCACAGAAATGGGAGGATCAATAATGACTCTGAATCTCTGAGCAATAATATATATAGTAATGCCCTTTATACTGAAATGGGGAGACAGGACTAAGGTGAGTAGAACAGACCTGGGGAAAACTGTAATAAATCCAGGTAGAGTTGACAAATACTGAATTGGATATGTGAGTTAGTAGCTCAAAGGAAATTCTGAAGCCAGAAATACACATTTAGAACTTTGCAAAACACATAGCTTATCAGAAATGGAACTATAAAATTCTTCCTGAAACTATTAATAAGAAGTAAAGATATTTTGCTCTTTGTCTTTTGGCTGTTATGTATATTTTGCAATAAAATTTCCATATAAACTTTAAAAAATTCAAGGCATGGAAAGAAACAAAAAAATAGGACCCATAATGATAAGAAAAATTAAAGAATCAATACCAACACAGTACTAAGTTTAAAATTATTATTAAGAATGATTCTTAAAATGTTTCTAAAGATTTTACATTTGTATTTTGTAAATTCATTTCACTGGCTTGGGTAAATATATATTGAAAAGTTTTAAATTTTCTTTTTTTTAAATTTTTTTTAAAAATTTTTATTTAAACATATAATGTAACCCCACCACCCTCTGCCAACACCCCTCCCCCCCAGGCCCCTCAGTTTGTTTTATGACATTAAGAGTCTCTTTTGGTTTGTCTGAAAAGTTTTAAATTTTCTATTAGCCTTGTTTGAAACTTATTTTTAAGAAATCTAAATAATTTTTTTTTACTCAAATTTTTCCTAAGCCCCTTTTGTTGCCACAGATTGTGTTATGGAGAATGCACATATTTAGTAGATATAAATCTTTCCTTCTCAGAATCTGCAGTGTGAAGGAAAGATTAGCAAGGGATTTTAATATGTTTAAAACAATGTTTTAAGTGCTGGGATGGAGGAGTGCCTATTGCTAGGCACAATTAAAATCTTGGAACAATTTTAATAGTTATATCGATTAAATGACACCAGACCTGAATCTTGAAGATACTCAGAAATTATCCAGGTGTACTACCTTAGGTCTGTTTTCCTAGAAACAGGTTGTCAGATGAGGATTCTTGTGAAATTGATTTATTGAAGAGTACTCTCAGGAGCAGGGGAAGGAAGGGAAGAGGATAGGGTAGGAGATAAAAACTAAACAAGGATTCAGATTTTATTGAAGATTAGCTTCAGTCCAGTCAATGGGGCATTCCGAAGCATGAATTACATCATTAGGCCCTAACTTGAAGCAAAAGGGCCATGTTTTGCACTGCTATGACACTCACTAATTAGTTATCACTTCAGGTAGTTCAGGTTGTCACCTTAGGAATAGAGTTAATTTCCTGGCTGAATAGCTCCTGTTCAGCCAAGGACAATGCTCTGGAGAAGGGGACAGAAGTTAGGGCTTCCATCCACTGACCCATTAAGAAAGGATCTAGACAAACATCAGGAGCATTGACTATTATATCAATAGAAATGGGAAACATATTTGAACAAAAAAATCCCCAGCATGTAGAAAACACAAATGTGTGTAATAACAGGCCACATTTGGGATTCTGTTAGCATTTTATCCTGTGTGTGTGTGTGTGTGTGTGTGTGTGTGTGTTATATTTAGATATTATAAATATGTATAATAAGGATTATGCATAATATATAAATATCATATATATTATATAATACATATGTATGCACACATACACATACATATGTAATGAGAAATATGGGTGGAACAAAAAGTAAATATCACCAATGGCCTTGAACAATGAAAAAAATTTAGATTTCAGCCTCCAGGTAGTATAAATCTGCTTTTCTCCTTTATATCCATGACAAAGGTAGAACAAAATATTGAATAGGACAGAGTGCTCTAGCATGCCCATAAAGACACCTTTCCTGTTTGATCCATGAACCAGTTTTCTTGGGAATTATTAATTAAATAGTCTATAAAATTACATAAATGGCCTCATATTCTCATAGGAATAACATTAAAAACTTTTTGAGATAATATTTAGTATTAGTTTTTTTAAAAAACTGCCTTTCAGGAATTTTTTAAGCTTCTAAGAGCAGAAAACTTCCACTTGATCATTTTGAAGAAGAATGAAAATACAGTTGACCCTTGAATTATCCCACACAGTCAAAAGTCCACATTTAACTTTTGGCTCCCCAAAACTTAACCACTAATAGTCTACTATTGACCAGAAGCTTTATAGATAAAATAAACAGTTGATTAATATGTATTTTGTATATGTATTATACATTATATTTTTAGAACAAAGTAAGCTGGAGAACAGAAAATTTTATTAAGAAAATCATAAGGAAGATAAAATACATTTATAGTACTATTATATTTATTGAAAAAAATCCAAGTATAAGTGGATATATGGAGTTCAAACCTGTGTTGTTCAAGGATAAACTGTACATTGACTCACATAGTCAAAATACCTGAGACAAGTACTTCTAGGACTGATAAAATCCTTTCCTGCATGTCATCAAGGTCCCAGTTCTTTTTTCTTTTCTCTCTCTCTCTCTCTCTCTCTTTTTTTTTTTTTTTTTTTTTTTTTTTTTTGAGACATAGAGTGCGTGAGAACATGCAGAAGTGAATGGGAGCGAGTGGGAGTGGGGTTGGGCAGAGAGAAAATCCTAAGCAGGCTCCTGACAACTTGACCCTGATATCATGAGGCACTGAGCTGACTGAGCCACCCAGGTGCCCCATGGTTCCTTTTTTTTTTAATCTCTATCCTGCCACACATTATGTCACTTTCAAGATCTCAACACGGTTATCCCATTATTATTCACAATAATCAGATAATGCAACATTATCTGGAAGGAGGTATTTCCTTCTATATTTCACTTTCTTTCTAGTGATGTCTTTCACAGAAGAACCTGAATAGATTTCCTTCATATTTTATAGAAATATACCATATCCATGCCAAAATCAATCACTAATAAGAAAAATGGCACCCTATTGATTGGCTTTATAGTATATATAGATGGTTAAGTATATTTGGGCATGATTTCAACCTATGTTAAGCATAATCTTATGAACAAAGTAAGGACTCTATTAGGAAAATAAGAGTAAATGTTCAGTAGGCAGCTAACAGTTCTACTATGACATAAAAATTAAAAACAAAATAAAAATACTGCAAGAATCAAAATAAGACTCAGTTGGTATGATTGATAATAATGAACACATGATAGTCCTAGTAATTATGACACTCTCTTCTAAACCATCTCAAGGCATCTCTGTTTGGAGCAGAAACAAATAAATTCAAACTGATATGCCACAAACATAATGGAATGAAATGAAACGATGCCAGAAAATAGGCAACTTTCTATTCTAGATCTGCTCCTCATTGATGTGCTGTGGAAAGACTCTCAACCATAACAAATGGCTAATAGCCTGACAGGCATTGCTAACATACTGTCTCCCTTCTAAAACATAGTAATAGTAATAATAATAATAATAAAAATAATCAACATTGTCTTTTCCTGGTATCTGCAGGGATTAAATTAAGATATACCCCAATCATATGTTATCCAAACTTCCCTTCCAAATATTAAGTCTTTCATGGAATTATGGGACACTGGTCCTCTTGTAGAAATATGGTACAATTGTCTGTGAGTAAAAATGTCTAAGGTCTGAATCCAAACTCAACAAGGGACAAAATGACAAACCAAAGTACTTAAATGGAAAGCAGGCTCCAAAACCAAACTCTTTGCTACAGTAGGAGCTAACATTTTTGGAAGGTTGGCAAACTGCTAGTTTCCCTGCTGAGTGCTTTTCACCATTTGTAAATAAAATTTTTATCTTCACATATTTAGGTAAGTGAAATTCCAAACCCATTTAGCAGAGGAGGAAATTGAAATGCTGACAAGTTAAATAATGTATTCTAAATCATGCTCCTAGGAAGTGTCAGAGCCATGAGTTAAACTTGCACAATTGGATTTCAGAAGCCAGGGACTTAACTACCACACTATTTAACTTCCAGTAATGAACGTCATGGTGGAAACTGGGAGGATTTGGAACCAGGGGTGAGGAGTGGAAGACATGGGGTCTTGAAAGACTCTTGAATTCTAGGAACCTAGCATGGGTATTTCCTTATTGTTGCATGTGTCCTTTGTCATACAAGGCTGCAATAAGAGCACTTTTTGCTTATTACAAAGTATTTTTAATTACAAAATATCCCTTAGACACGACCTTTATCTTTAGTTTTAGAACAAGGATATTGTGAGGCACCTGGGTGGCTCAGTCAATTAAGGATCTGCCTTCAGCTCAGGTCATGATCCCAGGATCCTGGGATCAAGGCCCACATCTGGCTCTCTGCTCAGCAGGGGGCCTGCTTCTCCCTCTCCCTCTGCTTGCAGTTCCCCCTGTTTGTGTGTCCCCCCCCCTCTCTCTCTCTGTGTCAAAGAAATAAGTAACATCTTTAAAAAAGAGAACATTTCTAGATAAGATCTGGGATTTAGAACAAAATATGTCTAGACTTTCATTCTCCACAGTCTGTGTCCAAATATGTGAAATATTAGTAAGAGCCTATGCAAAATGAAACCTTTTATTTTTTTAAGATTTTATTTATTTGTTTGTTAGAGAGAGAGAGAGAGAGAGAGCACAGGCAGACAGAGAGGCAGGCAGAGGCAGAGGGAGAAGCAGGCTCCCTGCCGAGCAAGGAGCCCGATGTGGGACTCTATCCCAGGATGCTGGGATCATGACCTGAGCTGAAGGCAGCCGCCTAACCAACTGAGCCCCCCAGGCGTCCCAAAATGAAACCTTTTAATATAAATTGTAAAATGTAATGAAAAAAACTGGTTATATTCCTGAGAAATTATTTCAATTATTAGCATTAGTTCTTAATAACAAGCCCAAAATCTAGTATTGGGCATATGAAAAAATTATGGCCATTCATTCATATTCAAATTCATGTCCTGCTCTGTGACAATACTATGTTGGATGCTAAGAATATAAAATAAGATCTAGGTTTTGCATTAAGTGCCTGCGATCTTTTATGGAGAGATACAATAATGTTATATGTAGCATGTATAGATTAAATAGTAAAATGGCTGAGAAATCTTCATTTTTGAAAGACACAGAGAACAGAATATTCCATATGGTGTACCTAGGAGTTTGAGATAGCGAGTATGTCTATTATCTGTGGCTTCATAACAGACTGCCCCAAAACTTGGTTGCTTAAGACACAATCATCTATTTGCTTATAATATGAGCTGAGCTCATCTGGGTTGACTTGGTGCTGCTTCAGGTGGCATCAGCTGCGTTCATGTGTGTATTGGGCTTAATTTGTGATGGAAAGGACTTGAACTTCTCTATATATGCTCTTTTATTCATGGGGAAGCTAGTTCAGACTTTTCCACATAGTAAGTAAAAATACTCCAAGAGATAAAAAATCCTAATTCAGAAGTGCTTTTGATTCTCTGCTTGTGTCACATTTGCTAATATCACATATGCTAAAGCAAGTCATATGGCCAAGATCAGGATCAATTTTGGAGAGTCCTTCACTAAGACATGAATACAAGGAAGTTAATCCCTTGGGGTCACTATTTAGTAACATAATACCACAAATGTCCTATGACCCTAATGAATCTCATCTTTCCTACTTGTTAGCTGAAGAAAAAAAAAAAAATGAGAACTTGTGGTAGGGGAAACTATCCCAACACAATATGCAATAATGAGAAAGGAAAAAGATTCAATTCAAAGAATAGGAGACATACTACAAGTTGCTGGGTCATAGCAATTATGAAATATAGCCAGATCTCCATTTGCCTACTGCTATCTCAAGGACTATTCCTTTATTAGATCGAGTTCTGCTTCCTGAGTGGTTCTCTAATTCTCTGTACTTCACAGGTCTTGGCTCTACCCTCTGAGAAATCTTTTATTTTTTAATAAAAAATGGCTGAGTAGGTTTCTCATCCAGTTTCCTGCCTATAGAATTAGATCCCAGAGACTAATTTTGCTTTTGAGCTGTCTCTGTCCCTGATCCAAGTCTTTTTTTTAAAATGCCATAGATTTTCTATAGATTAGATTATATATTACTCTATTAAACAAAAGCTACATATACAAAGGCCTTCTGTCAAAGTGAGAGGGTCTAATAGGTATTGTCTTGACTATTTCAGAGGTCTTATAGCATTGATGGGATATTTACCCTGGAACCATTTCTTTCTCTGGGAATCTTTTCTGTCTAGAAGGACTGGAAATGAGAAATAGTTTTTATATTCCAACTCAGAGATCTTGGCTGCTCTGTATTTCTTCTAATTCTGCTTGAAAACTTAGCAATTCTCGCCTTAGCTCATGTCTTGCTTCCTGCATTTCATCATATATTATTAAAAGAAGACAATTGACATTTCAAATATTTTGTCTAGAAATAACCTTAGCAGATTCACAATTATGTGTATTTTTTATTTCATAGGTGAACTTTTTGTTAATTTTTTCATTACTACACGCACAGCTCATCATTTTTTCTAGACTCCAATAACTGTCTCCTCACTTATCTTCTGGACTTTACTAACAGTTGTTTTTGTTTTTTTTTTAACATCGCTTATGATAATAATTTCCTCAGCTCTTTTATAGCCAATTCCAAAGGCAATCCCAAAGTCCAAAGGGATTTCTAAGTCACTGGTTCACTACCAGATCAGAAGGTAATCACGGACAGATAAATCAGTCTTATATTTGGGAATGTGAAGATTTACGTTCATTCAAAAGAATAAGATGAAGGTATGATTGGAGAAGGAATAAATTGGGAAAACTAAGACTGTGGAAAAGCTCAGATGTTTAACATTGCAGACAGAATTTGGCACAGAACAAGCAGAGGAATTGATGGTGTCAACGTGCTTAATAGGTCCTTATTATATAGCATGTGCTACATTTTAATTTTCTAGTAAATTACAATTTGAAATACCAAAATGCAATTTGCAAATATATCTTTCAAATATGTCATAGTTTATGGAAAATTTTAACCTGAAGAATTAGTTGTATCATAAGAAAATAATTCTTCCCAAAGTTTATTATAAATATATCACTTCTTAAACAAAACATCAACAATCATAACAATAACACACATGTATGATTGTCTAAGTATAATAGTGTTTCAGCTGTGTCCTCTTGCATAAGTTTCTTTTAAGAATGACTTTTGAATTGTATTCTTACTGTCTGGTATTTCTGTGATTATATAACTAACATAAAGACTGCTATGCAAATGGAATTATGTGAGATATGAGGTAGTAGTGGTACATAAAGTTGTTATTTACAATGGGTTTATGGCATATTTATTACAAATGCCTAATTTTTTCCACTCTAACCAAGTAAATAAATTATATCACAGTGGGAGGTTGAGAATTACCAGAATGAGATATTATGCCAAGATAACATCACTCATATAAAAAGCACAGGTTTATGGTTCCTGGCCAAAGAGGAAAAAAAAATAGAAGAACAATAACTAACATTAGCATATTTCATCAGAGAAGGACCTACTTCCTCTTTTCTGATTATATCTAAACTTATTTTTCTTCTCTTTCTAGGTGGTCTTTGGACCTAGAAAGAGTATCCTCTTTGGCAGCTTCAAGTTGCCTTATCCTTCAGGACTGTGATCTCTTCTATACTATTATAGATCTTCTTGGCTTGAGTTTTTACTTGAACACTTAAATATCAAGTCAAATTTGTATATATTATCTTTTAAGGATATTCCCTGTCTGTAAAACTAGTTCTTAAATCCTTAAGGAATTTATTCAACAAACATTTTTTGAGTATCTAGTCTACCAGGCACCAGACACAATGCTACCTTCTAGGTTTATGATACAGCTCCACAAAACAAACAGATAAAGCAGATTTATATCCTTGTGGAACTTATGTTATATTGGAATATCTAGAAGTTAATCAAAGATTACATGAATACATTTAAACATATCTGTAGTAAGTAAGGTAAGATGAGGTACATGGATGTAAGAACTTGTGGTAGGGGAAACTTATGAAGCTAGGTAGGTAAGAAAAGTTTTCCCTAAAGCAATGAAGATTATCCATCAGTCTGAAAGAATATAGGAATTAACTATGTAAAGTGAGGTTGAAGGATAGGGAAGAACATTCCAGACAGTGACAGTAGCATATGCAAAGCTCCTCTGGTGGAAGATAGAGTGGTATGTGTGGGGGACTGAAAGCATAGTGTCATGATTTTAGTGCAGAGAACATAGGGACATTGTGTGAGAAAGGCTTGAGGCAATAGAATCCAAAACATGTAGGTCATATTAAAGACTTCAGTCTTTTCCTGCTGTGAACTGAATGCTGTGTTCTCCAAAGTCCATATGTTGAAGCTCTAACCCTTAATGTGATAATATTGGGAGGTGGGAACTTAGGAGGAAAGTAGATTTAGATGAGGTCATAAGAGAGGGCCTTTATGATGGGTTTAGTTCCCTAATAAGAAGAGACCCCAGAAGTTTGTTCTCCCCTTTTCTCTCTCTCCTTCCCCCACCCCCACCTTCTTCTTTGCCCCTCTCTGTCTGCCGTGTAAGGACACAGCCAGAGGGTGGTCATCTGCAAATAAGGAAAAGAGTCCTCACCAAAGTCCAACTGTACTTCTAGCCTCCAGAACTATGAAAGAATACATTCCTGTTGTTTAAGTCACTTAGTCTATGATATTCCATTATAGAGTTCAAATAGACTAACACATCATCCTAAGAGCAATGGAAATTCATTGAAGAATTCTAAGTAAATTGGACTATATCTTAGAAAGTTTATTATGGTTGCAGTGTAGATAATAGACTAATTGGCTATCAGTAGATGTAGAAAATACTGTTAGGACATGTATCAGATACCTGCTACACACCTCCCTCTGTACCATCCTTTCTTACACCTTCAGCTAATTGCTTCACTCCAGCTTTAGTGACTTGGGCCTTTTTTGGTTGTAATCCCTGGGGTCTACTAGACACGTACCTGAAAGGCCCAGGCTTCCCTTTTGGTGACTGCTGAAAAACGAAATCAGTTAGCCACATGCTCTGAGTTTCTCTTTTCTCCAGCAATTCTGGATTTGTATGAAGTCAGCTTCAGTGGATGTGAGCCACAGGGGGCCAGATAATGGCACTCCAAAGTGTTTGAAAGTTAACTCTATGTGAAGTCACTTTGATCATTGGTAAACAGGGGATAGGAAAAGCCAAATAAATAAATTATCTCTCTTTTCTCTCTTCTGTAGATTATACCTTGGAACATTTTCTTTGAATATCGTGTCTGGAGATAGTTCATGTGATTGAGTACCTAGGTATGTCTGCTTTGTGGTTCATCATGATGAGACTAACATAATAATGCATCACCTTGCATTATTTCCCATCTTTCTCTTACTTGCTATATCCTCAATCTCCTTGCCCTGGGATGGCACCTCAAAAAGCAAACATCAGTACTTAATCTTTGCCTCAGGTTTTGATAGTTAAAGGCAGAAAGCATCTACAGCAGTACATGTGAGATGATAGTGGTCTAGAGTAGGTGATAAGAGGAGATAGTGTATTTGTTTCTTAGGTTTGCTGTAACAAAGCACTACAGATTGGAGAGTCTTAAAACACTTGGTAGTTGGAAATCTGAAATCAAAGTGTTGGTAATGTCATGTTCTTTAGGATAGAATCCTACTTTGTCTCCCATTTGCTTCTGGTGGTTACCTGAAATCCTTGATTTCTTGGTTTGCAAATGTATCACTCCAATCTCTTCCTCTGACTCTACATGGCTTTCTCCCTTGTATGTCTGTATCCAAGTTTTCCTTTTTGTATAAGGATGCCAGTCATTGGATTAAGGATCATAGTAATTTCTGAATAAAGTTATGGGTAAATATGAATTTGGGGGGATGCTATTCAATCCAGTAGAGAGAGATTTTGAGTTAAATCAGCAAGACTCATTGGAAGATTAGATAATGGGGTGAGAAAGAGGATTGAATCATGGATGAATCTAGGTATCTGGTTTGTGTAATGGTGTGATTCACTGAAATAAAGAACTCTGGAGAAAAAAAACACAAATTCAAGTTTGAAAATGTTGATTCTAGGTCACTTTGGAAGGGCTTATGTCTCTTATCTCTTGTTTTTCTCAAGATTGTGCATATAGCAGGTGCTCAATAATTATTTATGGATGGCCTAGTGATGTTTATAATTAGAGTGGTAAAAAAACTTAATATTTCATCTGTTTTAGCATTGGCAATTCCTCTTTAAGCATTGACTGCCAAAGAGAGGGTACAATATGGTACTACTAATACTGCAAATGATGATAATAATGATACATTAAACACTTATCAATAACTCATTATGTTTAAGATACTCTACTAAATATTTGGTGAACATTAGTTATGATCCTTAGGCCAGTTTTTGGATGAAAAATGTGAAGCTTGCAGAGTTTAAGTAACCTATGCAAGTTCAGACAGACATGGCAGAAATTTAAATGTATGTTGTTGCAAAGCTTTTCTTCATACTGGTGTGTAGTGTAACGGAAATGAAGAATGCCTTTGGCGGGCTTATTGGTAGACTGGATACTGCAAAAAAAAAGAATTTCTGAGCCTGAGGATATGTCAACAGAAACTTTTAAAATATAAAAGCTAAAAGAGAAGACTGAAAGAATGTCCAATGTCCAAGAACTCTGAGACAACTTCAAAAGGTGTACCACATACATAATGAGAAGACCAGAAAGAAAAGAAAGAAAAAAAAATGGAACAGACAAAATATTTGAAACATTACTGATTGATAATTTTATCAAATTAATGTCAAACACTGAACCACAGATCCAGGAGGCTCAGAGAACCAGTAGATTATATGCTAGAAAAACCTACATGTAGGCATATCATTTTCAAACTACAAAAAAATTAAAGAAAAAATCTTGAAAGAAGCCAAAATTAAAAACACCTTATCTGGAGCACCTGGGTGGCTCAGTGGGTTAAGCCTCTGCCTTTGGCTCAGGTCATGATCTCAGGGTCCTGGGATCGAGCCCTGCATCGGGCTCTCTGCTCAGCAGGGAGCCTGCTTCCCCCTCTCTCTCTGCCTGCCTCTCTGCCTACTTGTGATCTCTGTCTGTCAAATAAATAAATAAAATCTTTAAAAAAAAAACACCTTATCTATGGAGGATCAAGGATAAGAATTACAGCCAGATTTTCTTCAGAAATTTATAAAAGTGAGAAGAGAATATCATAAAATATTTAAAGTACTGAGAGAAAAAGACCAACCTAGTGGTGCATAAACAATGAATTCTGTTATACTGAAAAGAAATTAAATAAATAAAAATTTTTTAAAAAGTAAAGTAGACATAAAGAGTTTCTCAGTTAAACAAAATTGAGGGAATTTATTGCCAGTAGACCTGTTTGCAAGAAATATTTAAAGTTTTTCTGAGAGAAGGAAAAGATAAAGTCAGAAACTCAGATCTACCTAAAGGGAGGAAGAATACTGGAGTGAACATAAAACAAAACTTTTATTTTCCTTATTCTTAGTTAACCCATGAGATAACAATTTGCTTAAAATAACAATAGCAACAATGTATTCAATTATGTGTATATATATGTCTGTGTGTGTGTGTGTGCTCATATATAAGTGAAATGAATGATAACAATAATTTAAGAGACAAGAGGGAAGAATTATGGTTATTGTTATTATAAATTACTTCCATTACTTGTGAAGTGGTACAGTGTTACTTGAAGTTGGACTTTGTTAAGTCATAAATGTATATTATAAACTTCAAGCAACCATTTAAAAGGTAAAATAAATAACTGGTATGCTAAGAAAGGAATAAAAAAGATGGAATTATATATGATGCTTAGTTAAAACCACAAAACAGTGGATAAAAAACAGGGCCCAAGTGTATGTTATGTTCAAGAAACCCATTTTAGGGGCGCCTTGGTGGCTCAGTCATTTAAGTGACCAACTCTTGATCTCAGCTCAGGTGTTGATCTCAGGGTCATGAGTTCAAGCCCTATGTTGGGCTCCGTGTTGGGCATAAAGCCTACTTAAAAAAAAAAAAAAAGCAAAAATGATAGAAACACATTTTAAATATAAAGACACATGTTGATTAAAAGTAAATGGATAGATGTGCTTGGGTGGCTCATTGGGTTAAGCCTCTGCCTTCAGCTCAGATTATGATCTCAGGTTCCTGGGATCTATCCTCACATCAAGGTCTCTGCTCAGCAGGGAGCCTGTTTCCCCCTCTCCCTCTGCCTGCCTCCCTGCCTCCCTGCCTGCCTCTCTGCCTACCTGTGATCTCTCTGTCAAATAAATAAATGAAATCTTAAAAAATAAAAATAAATGGATAGAGAAAAATATACCATGCTAACACTAATTTAAAAAAAAACATTATATTAATTTGAGACAAAATAGACATCAAAGGTAGGAAAGTTATTAGGAGTAAAATCGGACATTATATACTGATAAAGAGTTAAGTTCTCCAAAAGACATAAAAATACCTAATGTGTATGTTCTTAAATACAGAGTGTCAAAATATGTGAAGCCAGAACTAATAAAACTGGAAGTAGAAATACATGAATCCACTATTCATCATCAACATCACTCTTTCATAAATGGTCAGATATAATAGTCAAAAAAATCAACAAGGACACAATGGAATCTAACAGTGCCATCAATCTACTGGATATAACTGACATTTATTGACTACTTCATCTAGCAACAGCAGGATTCACATTCTCAAGCTCACATGGAACAGTCATCAAGATGACTGTTAACAAGATAAACAATATTCTGTGTCACAAAGCATACCTTAACAAATGTAAAAGAATAGGAGTTATATAATGTCTGATCTTAGACCGCAATAGAATTAGACTAGAAATCAGTAGTAGAAAGATAGCTAGAAAAATCCAAAATTGCAGATTAAACAAAACACTTCTAAAAAACACATTGGTCAAGGAAGAAATCTAAAGATATGTTTTAAAATATTTTGAACTAAATAGAAATGAAAATACAATTTATTAAAATTTGTGGATTCAGTAAAAGCATTAACCTAGAGAAAAATTTACAGCATGGGATGATATGTTGGAAAAGAAGACAGACCTAAAATCAATAATCTAAACTTCCACCTAGAAAATGGAAAAATTAATTGTAAAGTAAACAGAAGAAAGAAATTATAGAAATGAGAACAGAGTTCAGTGAAATTGAAAACAGGAAATCAATACAGATAAGCAACAAAACCAAAAGGTGGTTCTTTGAAAATATCAATGAAATTGATAAGCCTCTAGCCAGGCTACCTAAGAAAGAAGACATAAATTACTCATATCAGAAACAGAAGGAGGAATATCATTACTGATCCTATGGACATTAAAGGATAATAAAGGAATATAATAATTCCATGCCCATGCATTTAACAAAAAGAGGAAATGGAAGAATTATTGAAAGACAAAATCTGCCAAACTCATGCATGAAAAAATAGACAATTTGAGTAGGTATATATCAATTAAAGAAATTGAATCAATAAGTATTCCAAAACAGAAAGCACCAAGCCCAGATGGGTTCACTGGGTATTTCTACCAAATATTTAAGGAAGAACTTATACCAATCCTCCACAATCTCTTCCAGAAGATAAAAGCAGAGGGAATAATTTCTAAATCATTTTATGAGGCCAGCATACCCTAATGCCTAAACCAGACAAACATATTGTCAGGAAAACAAACAAACAAACCATAAACCAATTTCTCATGATCATAGGTGCAAAAATCCTCAACAAAATATGAGCAAATCAAATCCAACACAATGTGCAAAAATAATTATACATCACACCCAAGTAGGATTTATCCCAGGTATGCAAATCTGGCTCTACATTTGAAATTCAATTCATATAATCTATCATATCAACAAGCTAAGAAAAGAAACATTATTTGATTGTATCAGTAGATGAGGAAAATCTACCACCCATTCATAAAAACTCTCAGTACATTAGGAATAGAGAAGAACTTTTTACTTGAACAAAACATCTACAAAAAATACTGTTAATATCATACTTATGGTAGGAAACTAGAAGCATTCCCACCAATATCAGGAACAAGATATGGATGTCTCTCACCACACTTTCTCAACATTGTACTGGAAGTCCAGATAATGCATTAAGACGAGAAAAGGAAATAAATGTTTTAGTAATGGAGAAAAAAGAAAGAAATTCATCTTTGTTTACAGATGACATAACCATTTTGGTAGAAAATCTGAGAGAGTTGACAAAAATAATCTTGGCTGATAAGCGATTATAGCGAGGATACAGAGTACAAAAGCAGTAATCACTTTCCTATACACCAGCAATAAACAAGTAGAATTTAAAACTGAAAACACAATACCATTTATATTAGCACCCCCCAAAATATTTAGATATAAATCTAACAAAATATGCACAAGATATATATGAGGAAGACTATAAAATTCTAGTAAACAAAATCAAAGAACTAAATCGATGGAGACATATTTCATGTTCATGGATAGGTAGACATAATATTATTAAGATGTCAGTTCTTCCCAAATCGATCTATAGATATAACACAATCTCCATCAAAATGCCCCCAAATAATTTTGTGAATATTAACAGATTCTAAAATTTATATAGAAAGGCAAAGACCCAGAATAATCAACACAGCATCAAAGGAGAAAAACAAAAGCTGGAGGACTGACACTACTCGACTTCAAGATATAATATAAAGATAATTTGGCTAATATAAAACTAATATAAATATAAAATACTTATAAATATATAAATTATACAATAAGTATAAATTATATAATAAACATATATTATATAATAGGTATATAATATATAAATATATAAAATGAATATATAAATATAAGATAAAGCTAATATAAAGCAAGACTGTTTTATTGGTGAAAGAATAGACATATAGATCAATGGAACAGTACAGAGAACCCAGATATAGATCCCCCATAAATATAGTTAACTAATCTTTGACAAAAATTAAGTATAAATAGTTAACTAATCAGTCTGCTTAACAATGGTGCTGGAACAACTGGAACCCACCTGCAAAAAATGAATCTAGACACAGACATTAACATCCTTCACAAAATTTAACTCAAAATGGATCATACATCTAAATGTAAAAGATAAAACTATCAAAACTTTTAGAAAATAACAGAAGAAATCTAGGTGACCTTGGATATGGGGATGCCTATTTAGATATAAGACCAAAGACATGAAAAACATGAAAGAAATAATTGATAAGCTAAATTTCATTAAAATTAAATACTTCCTTTCTACAAAAGACACTTGCAAGAGAAATACAATACAAGCTATACAGACTGAGGGAAAATATTTGCAGAAGGCTTATCTGATAAAGGACTGTTATCTAAAATATATTAAAAAATCCTGAAAAGAATACATAAATGAACCCAATTTAAAAATGGGAAAAAGTCTGGAGTATGTGAGTGGTTCAATAAGTTAAGCGCCTGGCTCTTGATTTCAGCTCAGGTCTTCATCTCAGGGTCGTGAGTTTAAGCTCTGTGTTGGGCTCCAAGTTCAGAGCATACTTTAAAAAAATGGGAAAAAGTCTTCAATAGACACTTCACCAAAGTACATATGCAGTAAATTTTCATATGAAGATATGCTCAACTTCATATATCATGTGTGTCATTAAGGAATTGCAAATTAAAACAAGAGTGAGATAACCTATACACTTTTAGATTGGCCAAAATCCAAAACACCCCCAAATGCTGGCAAGATGTGGAGCAATAGCAACTTTTATTCTTTGCTTGTAGAAATGCAAAATGGTATAACCACTTTGGAGAACAGTTTGGTGGCTTCTTACAAAACCAGACATACTCTTACCATACATATCATTGCACTCCTTGATATTTACTCAGAGAAACTGAAAACACATCCACACAAAAACCTGCACATGGATGTTTATAGCAGTTTTATTCACAGTTGGCCAGTCTTTAAACAACCACAATGTTGTTTACATATATAAACTACGGTTTATATATGTAAATATATATGAATACATATATAAACTACGTGAATATATATATAAACTACGGTTTGTGAATACATATATGTGAATACATATATAAACTACGGCTCATCCAAACAATGGTTTATTATTTGTTGCTGAAAAGAAATAGCCATCAAGCCATAAAAAGACAGGCATATTACTTTTGCATTTGCTTAAATGAATATTACTGGGTGAAATAATACAATCAGAAAAGGCTAGAAACTTCATGATTCCACCTATATGACATTCTGGAAAAAGCAAAACTATAGAGACAGTAAAAGGGTCATTTATCGCTAGGGTAGGAGTGGGGGATAAGGTGATAATTAAATAGAGCATAAAAAGTTTGGGGAGCAGTGAAGTTATTCTGTATGATACTATAATGGTGGATAAATGTCATTATATATTTGCCAAAACCCATAGATGTACACCAAGAGTGAATGCTAATGTAAACTATGGACTTTGGGCGATTATGATGTATCCATGTAGGTTAATTGGTTGTAACAAATGTATCACACTGGTGCTGGTTCTTGATAGTAGGAGAGGCCATTCATATTAGCAGTAGGGGGATTCATGGGAAATCTCTGTACTTTCCTCACAACTTTGCAGTCATCATAAAATTGCTCTAATAAAGTATGTATGCATGAATATAATGTGTGTATATACACACACAGAGACACCCTCCAAATAATGCTCTGGTAAGAGCTCTGGTTTATTTATTTATTTTTTAAAGATTTTATTTATTTATTTGATACATAGAGAGAGATCACAAGTAGACAGAGAGTCAAGCAGAGTTGGGGGGAAGCAGGCTCCCGGCTTTGCAGGGAGCCTGATGTGGGACTTGATTCCAGGACCCTGAGATCATGACCTGAGCCGAAGGCAGAGACTTAAGCATTGATAAGCCAGGTGCCCCAGAGCTCTGGTTTAGATAGATCCATTCATTATGGTATTCAGAACTCAGACACCCACAGCTATAAACAGTACATGTAATATTTATTGACCATTAATTCTGTGCCAGATTCTAAGTTCTTTTGTAATAGTAAAAGGGAAAAGACAGCACATTAAAAGAAATATATAAAAAATGTTAACATAGACTATTTTTAATGATTAGACATTTTTTCTCATTTTTCGTTATCTTTTATATTGTTCAGTATGTTGTACTACCTGATACATTTTAAAAATTATTATTTTGATGCCTCAAGTAGGAAGATTAGGTTATTACCCTTTTTCTATACAGCTGAGACAAATACAGTTGACCCTTGAACAATGGGGAGGTTAGGAGCATCGACTCCCCATGCAGTTGAAAATGCATGTATAACTTTTGACTCCTACAAAACTTAATAGCCTACTGTTGACTGGAAGCCTTATCAATAACATAAACAATTGATTAACACACACTTTATATGTTATATGTATTACATACATATTATGTATTCTTATGTAAAGTAAGCTAGAGAAAATAAAATACTATTAAAAATCATAAGGAAGAGAAAATAAATTTATAGTACTGTGCTGTAAAAAATCTATATGTGAATGGACCTGTGCAGTTCAAACCTGTATTGTTCAAGGATCAACTGTATATCTAGTTTTATTCTTCTTTTCCAAGATTCCTTTGGCTCTTTGGGGTTTTCTATAGTTCCACATGAATTATAGGGTTTTGTTTTCTGTATCTGTAAAAAATACCACTGGATTTTTGGTAAGGGTTGCACTGAATCTGTAGATGGCTTTGGGTAATATGGACATTTTAACAGTATTAATTCTTGTACCTGAATGTTGTTTCTTTTCTCTGCTTCATCAAGTCTGCTGTTGAAGCTTTCCACTGAATTTTTAATTTCAGTCACTGTATTCTTCAGCTCTTTAGTTTCTGGGTTTTTTTGTGTGTGTGGTGTTTCTTTCTTTGTTGATCTCCTCATTTTGTTTATGCATTGTTTTCCTAATTTTGTTTAGTTGTTAGTGTGCTTTTATGTCTGTTGAACTTCTTTAAGAAGCTTATTCTGAATTCTTTGTCAGAGAATTCATATCACCATTTCTTTAGGGTCAGTTATTAGAGCTTCATTAGTCCCCTTGGGTGGTGTTATACTTTAGCTATTTGTGATCCTTATATCTTCATGTTGGTATCTACATATTTGAATATGTGGTCTTTTCTTCCAGATTTTATAGGCTCACTTTGGTAGGGAGAGATAGGTCAGCTTGAGGTACTAGTTGGATCAGCTGGTAGTCTCCATGGGAAGGCTGGGCTTGCTATCAGAGCCTTTAGTTGGTGAGGCCGTTGTCAGTACTCTGAGGTGGGAATGGGGCTGTTGCTAGCTGGGCTTTGTGGTTGGGTGGGCCTGCTGGCTATGCTACACATTCAGGTAGAGCTACCTGTCAGGCAGGACTGCTGGCTATCCTTCACCATCAGGTGGGGCCAATGGCTGGACTCTGCAATCACTTCTGGTCAGGCTGTGCTCCGTGACCCTGCTGGTGCCACTGGCTGAGTCCATATTCAGGCAGGGACACTGTGACTCCCTGTTCAGGCAGACCCACGGGCAGGGCTTTGCCTTTAGATGAGGTCTGAGGCTGTGCGCCAAAGTTGAATGGAGCTTCAGATTGGGCTTTATCATCAGGTTAGCCCATTGGCTATGCTCTGCTGTCAAACTAGGCTGCTGGCTAGATTCTCTGGGCTAGGCCCCCAGCTGAGTGGGGCTGAAGATTGTGTTCTGTGGTCCTTTGGGGTTGCCTTCTAAGCTCCCTGGTTAGGTGGGACTGCAGGGTATGCTCCACCTTTGGGTGGTGTTATTGGCTGGGTTCCACCACTGGCAAGGTTGTAGGCTGGGCTCTATGGTGGGCAGTTCCACTGGTCAGGCTTAGAGGCTGCCAGGGTCTTTCTTCAGACTGTCTTCAGGCTCAACAGTTGGCCAGAGTACTGGCTTGCTTGGCTCTCTGCCTGAGCAGGGCTGAGGAAGGGCTTCATGGCTGTCTGGGTTCTCTGGCCAGGCTTCTTGTTGGGGCAGGATTGGAGGCAATGTTCAATAGTTGGGTGAAGTTGCAATTTTACTCCTCCTGCCCAGGTCAGCCAAAAGATGTGCAAGAGGAACATTTTAGTGAAAGGAAAAAAAAATTTTTTAATCTCTATGCACACTCTCCAGGGTTACTGAGAATTTGGGAGGAAAATTGCCAACAGAAAAATAGCCATACATGTACAGAGATGACCATGTGAGACTGCCCATCATCACGGTTTCTAATATTAAAAAATTAGAAACCATCTAAAGAGTCATGAATAGAAAATTATTTGGACACTATGAGATTCATTAATTCATAAAATGGAATACCATTTTTGGCAATTTAAAAAAATGAAACAAATTTGTTAAATAATAATGACATAAGTAATAATTATATTGATAGCTTTAATACAGATTGCTTTCCAATTGCTAGGCGATGTGATAAGAGCTTACTGTATCATATTGTATCCTCAAAATAACCCAATGAGGTAGATGCTATCCCCATTTTACAGATAGGCAAGGGTTAAAAAGATGAATTTGCCTGATTTAATACAGTGCTGAATGGAGGAGATGATATGTGTGTATACTTAGATAATGTGATTATAAATCCCAATGTGCATTGCTGGTATTTATGGGAGAGATGCAACACTACATATTAGGTTTAGAAAGCAGCAAATTAAGGAATATTCTGTATTTTGGGGCCACTTTGGGAAAAAGTGTGTGTATATTTGAAAAGTGGAAATATATATAGCACAGGAGGTAGAAAGGGGAAGGAAAATTATAATTACTGAGTAGTACATACCTAACAATACCAAAGCTTTGCAAATTATAGGATAGAAATATGATTTAATATCCTCTTTTGTCTTAGGGAAAATCCCCAGATACTCTCAAAAAGAAGTGAAGGGAGAGCTCAAGGATACAAGTTTGTAGGTAAACCCTTTATTTGTGCACAGCATATTTTTCTATTCGACACTCTTGGAAGGGCTTCCCCAATCTGATCATCTTGGTGTATGATAGATCTGCTGTCACAAACTGCGTCTAGAAAAGTTACATTTGGTTCTGTACACGAAGCAGAGAGAGACGTTGAGATTGTAGGACTGGTAATGCCTAGAGTTCAGAGGAGCTGAGAGAATTTTGTAGATCTGCCAAGAGCAAGAATGGTGGGGTGGGAAGAGACTAAGCTCCCTCCCGCCCGTAATATGGGTGGAGCGGAGAGACTTGAAGGGATTTATGGACCTGGGCTCACAGAGAAAATGGTATTCACAACTCAAAGTGCTCATTAAGTTGCTGAAATAAAAAGAGCTTGGGAACTCCTCACATGAGGAGGCCGCAGGATACTGACAGTAACAGCCGGTGGATGGATGTAAGTATTCAGCTACTGGGAAGCAACTGAATCTTTGAAAAGAGGCTCATGATTAGAGCCCAGCAGTTTTGACACACTGCAATCAAGCTGTAAAAAAACATAGCTTAGGAGGGGATAAGCTTGTCAGAAGAATAAAACCAGGTATTTTCAGGTAGAGCTGAGACAGAAGATTTGGAAAGAGAAAAACAAATTAACCAAACTAATTTCAGACAGCATTGTTTTCATTTGGTTCACCCTTTGAGATGAATAAATATCCTTACCCTGGAGGGGTAAAAATAAAAGTCCTTACAGGAAACAAAATGCCCTGAAGAAAATCTCTCCCAAATTAGAAATGAGGAGATAAATCCTTGTCGAAAAATAAGTAATGAAATAGTCTCAAAGTGATTTTTTTTTTAAACACCAAGTAATCAATTGTGTTGTTTTAAGGTAAGATATGTTTATTGTCTAATAGTTCAATTCAAAATCTTCTATTTCTGACAAAGAAAAATATATTTCTGACTATGGAAATAAGCACATTACTACATGAGCTGAGCTACTAAGATTAACACCAATTCAGTAATAGTCATTAAAACTTATTGAGTATTTACAAATGTGGCCAGCAGTATTCTAAGTGCTTTATTCATATTCATTAATTCTTTCCTCACAAAAAGGCTAAAAGGTAAGACCTATAACTAACTCCTGACTGAAAAGGAGACATTGAGGCACCAGTTAGTTAAGTAATTTACCCAGGATTATACATCTAGTACATATTAGAGCCAAGATTTTGACTGTGGCACTCTGGCTCCAGAATCTGGGTTCCAGATCACTACCTTGAACTACCAAATAGGTAATTGATAGAGAATTGGGTATTATCGTATCTGCTGCAATCCCTATAATAAATAGCCAAATGCTAGAAATAGCTCTTAAAAAAAACTGCTCAGCAGATCTGCTTCTCCCTCTCCCTCTGCCCCGTTCATGCTCATGCTCTCGCTCTCATTCTCTCCTCTCTCAAATAAATAAATAAAATCTTTAAAAAAAATTTCTTTGAGAAAAATAACTTGTAAAAGAGGAATTTTGAGGGCAAACTCTAGTATACTTTTGTTCCTATGTGTTTTTTTTTCTTTAAAAAGAATGAGTTTATGTTGTATATTTTATCAGTGTTTATTATTAGGATAATGAAAGGACCCAAATAAATAAAATCATGAATGAAAGAGGAGAGATCACAACCAACACCAAAGAAATACAAACATTTATAAGAACATATTATGAGCAACTCTATGCCAACAAATTTGACAATCTGGAAGAAATGGATGCTTTCCTAGAGGCATATAAACCGCCAAAATTGAACCAGGAAGAAATAGAAAACCTGAATAGGCCCATAACCAGTAAGGAGATTGAAACAGTCATCAAAAATCTCCAAACAAACAAACGCCCAGGGCCAGATGGCTTCTCAGGGGAATTCTACCAAACATTTAAAGAAGAATTAATTCATATTCTCCTGAAACTGTTCCAAAAAATAGAAATGGAAGGAAAACTTCCAAACTCATTTTATGAGGCCAGCATCACCTTGACCCCCAAACCAGACAAGGATCCCATCAAAAAAGAGAATTACAGACCAATATCCTTGATTAACACAGATGCGAAAATTCTCACCAAAATACTAGCCAATAGGATCCAACGGTACATTGAAAGGATTATTCACCACGACCAAGTGGGGTTTATTCTAGGGCAGCAAGGTTGGTTCAACATCCACAAATCAATCAATGTGATACAATACATTAACAAAAGAAAGAACAAGAACCATATGATACTCTCAATAGATGCTGAAAAAGCATTTGACAAAGTACAGCATCCCTTCCTGAACAAAACTCTTCAAAGTGTAGGGATAGAGGGCACATACCTCAATGTTATCAAAGCCATCTATGAAAAACCGACTGCAAATATCATTCTCAATGGAGAAAAAGTGAGAGCTTTTCTGCTAAGGTCAGGAACACGGCAGGGATGTCCGTTATCACCACTGCTATTCAACATAGTACTAGAAGTCCTAGCGTCGGCAATCAGACAACAGAAAGAAATTAAAGGCATCCAAATCGGCAAAGAAGAAGTCAAACTACCGCTCTTTGCAGATGATATGATACTATATGTGGAAAACCCAAAAGGCTCCACTCCAAAACTGCTAGAGCTTGTACAGGAATTCAGTAAAGTGTCAGGATATAAAACCAATGCACAGAAATCAGTTGCATTTCTTTTTTTTTTTTTTTTTAGATTTTTATTCATTTATTAGTTAGAGAGACAGAGAGCGAGCACAGGCAGACAGAGAGGCAGGCAGAGGCAGAGGGAGAAGCAGGCTCCCTGCCGAGCAAGGAGCCCGACGCGAGACTCGATCCGAGGATGCTGGGATCATGACTAAGCCGAAGGCAGCTGCTCAACCAACCGAGCCACCCAGGCATCCCTCAGTTGCATTTCTTTATACCAACAACAAGACAGAAGAAAGAGAAATTGAGTCAATCCCATTTACAATTACACCCAAAACCATAAGATACCTAGGAATAAACCTAACCAAAGAGGCAAAGAATCTATACTCAGAGAACTATAAAGTACTCATGAAAGAAATTGAGGAAGACACAAAGAAATGGAAAAATGTTCCATGCTCCTGGATTGGAAGAATAAATATTGTGAAAATGTCTATGCTACCTAAAGCTATCTACACCTTTAATGCAATGCCTATCAAAATCCCATCCAATTTTTTCAAAGAAATGGAACAAATAATCCTAAAATTTATATGGAACCAGAAAAGACCTCGAATAGCCAAAGGAATATTGAAAAAGAAAGCCAAAATTGGTGGCATCACAATTCCAGACTTCAAGCTCTATTACAAAGCTGTCATCATCAAGACAGTATGGTACTGGCACAAAAGCAGACACATAGGTCAATGGAACAGAATAGAGAGCCCAGAAATAGACCCTCAACTCTATGGTCAACTAATCTTCGACAAAGCAGGAAAGAATATTCAATGGAAAAAAGACAGCCTCTTCAACAAATAGTGTTGGGAAAATTGGGCAGCCACATGCAGAAAAATGAAATTGGACCATTTCCTTACACCACACATGAAAATAGACTCAAAATGGATGAAGGACCTCAACGTGAGAAAGAAATCCATCAAAATCCTTGAGGAGAACACAGGCAACAACCTCTTCGACCTCAGCCACAGAAACTTCTTCCTAGGAACAACACCAAAGGCAAGGGAAGCAAGGGAAAAAATGAACTATTGGGACTTCATCAAGATCAAAAGCTTTTGCACAGCAAAGGAAACAGTCAACAAAACCAAAAGACAACTGACAGAGTGGGAAAAGATATTTGCAAATGACATATCAGATAAAGGGCTAGTATCCAAAATCTACAAAGAGCTTAGCAAACTCAACACCCAAAGAACAAATGATCCAATCAAGAAATGGGCAGAGGACATGAACAGATATTTCTGCGAAGAAGACATCCAGATGGCCAACAAACACATGAAAAAGTGCTCCACATCACTGGGCATCAGGGAAACACAAATCAAAACCACAATGAGATACCACCTCACACCAGTCAGAATGGCTAAAATGAACAAGTCAGGAAATGACAGATGCTGGCGAGGATGTGGAGAAAGGGGAACCCTCCTACACTGTTGGTGGGAATGCAAGCTGGTGCAACCACTCTGGAAAACAGCATGGAGGTTCCTCAAAAAATTGAAAATAGAGCTACCTTATGACCCAGCAATTGCACTACTGGGTATTTACCCTAAAGATACAAATGTAGTGATCCAAAGGGGCACATGTACCCGAATGTTTATAGCAGCAATGTCCACAATAGCCAAGTTATGGAAAGAACCTAGATGTCCATCAACAGATGAATGGATAAAGAAGAGGTGGTATATATATACAATGGAATACTATGCAGCCATCAAAAGAAATGAAATCTTACCATTTGCGACGACATGGATCGAACTAGAGCGTATTATGCTTAGTGAAATAAGTCAATTGGAGAAAGACAACTATCACATAATCTCCCTGATATGAGGAAGTGGAGATGCAACGGGGGTGGGGGTTAAGGTGTTAGGAAAAGAAAAAATGAAACAAGATGGGATCAGGAGGGAGACAAACCAAAAGAGACTCTTAATGTCATAAAACAAACTGAGGGGGGTGGGGGGGTGAGAGGGGTTGGGAGAGGGTGGTGGGGTTACATTATATGTTTAAATTAAAAAAGCTTAAATAAAAAGTCTTTGCAGGGACGGCTGGTTGGCTCAGTTGTTTAAGTGGCTGCTTTTGACCCAGGGTCCTGGGATTGAGTCCATCATGCTCCTTGCTCACCAGGGAACATGCTTCTCCTTCTGCCTGCTCTGCCTGCTGCTCCTCCTGCTTGTGCTCGGGCACTCTCTCTAACAAATAATAAATAAAATCTAAAAAAAAAAAGTCTTTGCAAATTTAGCATCCAGCATAAATTTAAAACTCCAGCTTCTTATTAAATTTTCTTGTTCTTTGCCTAGTATTTCTGTGATCTACATGGTTTTGGATTTTTAAAAAAATATTTGTTTCTTTTCAAAGAAAGTGTTTCTTGCTTATAATTTTTACCAATTCTGCAGCATGATAATCGAACAAATGCATTAAAGAGTACTACATCTAAATATCATTATCTATCATAGGAAACATTCTAAGGGCGATATTGGTGACTTCCTTGAATATCAGGAAAAGTCAATACTGAAATGAACATTATGATATTAAATCACAAGCCCGGTTTTTTGTTGTTGTTGTTTGGTATGATGGTTTTTGTTCAATAGGTGTCAAATTAACACCTATCTAGCCCATTGCTATAACAAGGTGTTTTTGCTGTGAATGAAGAATAACAGGTTGTAATCTCTGACTAATTACTTCTAAGGATTATATAGTCACCCTGGGGCTGCAGTATCTTTCACACTTATCCTGGTTGGCAAATTACCTAGCTATTGTGCTACGGATGCTAGGAAGGCTGGAGTCTAGGGAAACCTTAATTAAAGTCAATTGAGCTTGTCTGTGTGTCTTTGATACTAAGGGAAACATACTGATGAGCTCCCTTTAGAGACTGTATCTATAGTGCCATTTCAGTATTGACTTTTCCTGATATTCAAGGAAGTCACCAATATCGCCCTTAGAAAGTCTGTCCACAATAATCTTTCTCTCAATAACTAAGAAGCTCAAGGGATTTGGAGGGAAGGAACTAACCGGATATAAGTAGTCATTGAAGGCTTCATCTTAAGTTGTACTTTATTTTTGCATTGCCTTTTCTCCTTTCCTTTGCCTTTCTTCATCTCTTTTTACAGTCTTTGGTTAAAATCTAGTTTGTCTGATATAACTATGGCTACCACAGGTTTCTTTTGATGTTCATTAACATGATAGGTGGTCCTTCACCCCCTCACTTTCAATTTGGAAGTGTCGTTGGGTCTCAAGTGAGTCTCTTGCAAGCAGCATATAAGTCGGTCTTGTTTTTGTTTTTTTATCCATATTCTTATGGATAGATATTCTTATTCTTTTATCATATACTCTGATACCCTGTGTCTTTTGAATGGATCATTGAGTCCATTTACATTCAGAGTAATTATTGATACATATGAATTTAGTGCCACTGTATTACCTGTAAAGTCATTGTCCCTGCAGATTATTTCTGTTCCTTTCCAGTCTTTGTTGCTTTTGGTCCTTTTTTCCCATTCAAAGTGTCCCCTGTAGTATTTCTTGCAGGGCTGGTTTAGGGTTCACATACTCCTTTAGCTTTTCCTTATGTTGGGTATTCTTCATCTCTCCTTCTATTCTGAATGGAATGACAGCCTTACTGAATTTAGTATTCTTGGCTGCATATTTTTTCCATTTAGCAAGTTGAAGATATCATGCCACTTTCTTCTATCCTGTGAAGTTTCTGTGAACAGATCTGCTGCTAACCTTATGTGTCTACCCTTGTAGACTGAGGACTTTTTTCATGAGTTGTTTTCAGAACTCTCTCTTTATCTTGTATTTTGCAAGTTTCACTATGGTACTTTTTGATGTTGACCTATTTTTGTTGATTTTGTGGGTAGTTCTCTGAGCCTCTTAGACTTGAATGCCTGTTTCCTTTCCCCAGATTAGGGAAATTCTTAGCTATTATTTGTTCAAATAAACCTTCTGCCCCCTTTTCCCTGCTCTTCTTCTTCTGAGACTCCTCTTGTATGGATATTATTATGCTTTGCAGAATTGCTGAATTCCCTAAGTCTATATTTGTGGTCTAATGGTTTTCTTTTCCCTTTGCTTTTCTGCTTCATCATTTTCCATAATTTTATCTTCAGTATCATCTATTCATTCCTCTACTTTTTCAATCCTCATTGTGATTACATCCAGTCAGTTTTGCTTCTCATTTATAGCATTTTTTATTTTGACCTGACTTGTTTTTAGGCCTTTCATTTCTGCAGTCAGAGTTTCTCTGGTGTCTTCTATGCTCTTTTCAAACCCAGCTGGTATTCTTATGACTCTTTTTCTAAATTCCTGTTCGGATATATTGCTTATATCTCTTTTGAGCAAACCCCTGGCTGTGATTTCTTTTTGAAATTTTTTGAGGGGATTTACTCCATCTTGTCATTATGTCTAGGTTTCTGCTTTTTCATGTTATGGAAGCTTGTTAAGTTTCCTGCTCCTGAGAGTCATACTATATCACTTCAGAAAGTTTTTCTGGTGAGTGCTGTGTGCAGTGTTCTGTTGAGTTTTGTCTGCTCTTCCCACAGGTCTGTTCTCTACAAAGGTCCTCCTTACTTGCAGTGTGGAGTGTTTGGACCTTTAAGTAGGTATGGTTTGACTTGTTTATTAAGATAAGCCTTATTAAAAGAAAAAAAGCCTGATCCAAGAAAAAAGAGGGAACAAAAAAAGCAAACAAACAAAAAACTATATGCCTGATTCCAAAGAAAAATAAGTAAAGAAAAAAAAGAGAGAGAGAGGGAAGTCTGATCCAAAAAAAAAATGAGAAAAGGAAAAAAACAAACCAACAAATGGACAAAAACTGTAAGCCTGATTTCAAAGAAAAAATAAAAAAATAAAATAAAGTATGAAAAAAAGAAACAAGCAAGCAAACAAGCCTGGTCTTATTTCCACTGGAACTGAGGCTAATACTTTGGAACACTCTATGATCAGTAGACTTGTTGTATGCAGGGAGCCTGTGATGGTCTTCCAAGAGAGAGGCCCACCATGCTGGCTCAGTCAGACTTGCTCTTGTGAAGATGTCCCTGCCCAATGCAGGGGGATGGGGTTTGGTGTAAATGACTCAAGCACTCACTGGAGCTACAGTCTTTCTCTCTGAAGTCCAAGGGTGCTGGTGAGCAGAGGCGGGGATTTGGGGGAGTGTGGGAGATGATGTTACCCTGCCTTCTCGTCTCTGGGGAGGGGAACTTGCTGCCATCACTGTTGAGAAAGCTTTCACAGAAATGCAAACAATCTCCCCTCCAGTGTCCCAGGCCTTCCTCAAATCCCCGTTCTCAACCTATCTGTGCCCAGGCCATTGGTATGCCTGGTGCCACAGTTCTTGTGTTTTATATCTGTCTGAAGTCTGGGATTCAAAACTCCAATTCTTAAAGGACCCAGCAAGGCACAAACCATTCTGCTCCCCTAGAGGAGAGCCACGCAGTGCTGCACTGGCACTGTTCTGTCCCAGAAAAGCAGTCAAAAGGTCATGAAGGTGCCTGGAGTCTATGGTAAAGCACAGCAAAAAGCTATGATCAGGTTATCTGCCCTCTGTACAGGCCACTGTCCCCTGCTGTTGAATGGCTGCTCAATGGTGCCTGGTGGGTCCTTTGTCCTTAGAGAGGCAATATATCCTCTTCCAAATGTACTCCAGGAAGGAAAACATCTGTTCTCTACCAATGTGACCCAGGGGCTCCCACACCATAGCGTCTTGCACAAACTGTAAACACTGCTCTCTCTCTCCTTCTCTCTCTCTCTCCCTGACTTCTTTCTACAAAAAGGGCTTCCTCCCTTCCATAGCACCATGTGTTTTCTTTCCCTCAATTCATATCTGAATTGAATCTTACATCTGCCATGTTCTCTCGCTCCACTTGTGCAGATTGTTTTCTTAATCTTCATATCCATTTCCTAGTTGTTCAAAATGATTTGTTGTTGATCTAACTGTGTTGGAGGGATGAGGCAAGCCCAGGGTCCTCCCACTACTCCTCCATGTTAACTCCTCCCCCGCCCTTTCCTTTGAAACATAGCAAAAGACTAGGTTCAGATTACATACGATTCTCAGATGTAGCTACTCTGTGGAGAGAGAATTTTAGCAAGGACAGGGAGGAAGTGAGGAGATCACTAAGGAGGCTCTTGTAGTCATCTGGATGAGATATGATGACGACTTGGCCAGGACCAGAGAAGGTTCCTCAAGCTTCTGTGTTTCATTTTCTCCATTTATAGAATATAAGCAACATTGCAAGACATTTTATCTTCCTGAAATAAAAGGATTAAAATGTTATTTCTTGATGTTAAATAATTTAAAGACTTTATTAATTCATCTAACAAATATTTATTGGGGACTGACTTACTGTGTGTCAGTTATTGTGCTAATTGTTGAGGATATAGTAGGAAACAAAACAGAAACTTTCCTGACCTTCATGGGGCTTACACTCTAATAGGCGGGACAATATTAGATGATAAAGTAATATAAGGAGCCTATTTAAGAATAAATTCTCAACAGAGGTCTATTTGAAGAAATGATATTGACTATAAACATGGACAGTGAGAAGGAGCAATCCAGAAAAAGAAACAGAATATGCAAAAGTTAAAAAATGGGAAAGAGGGGCGCCTGGGTGGCTCAGTGGGTTAAGCCTCTGCCTTCGGCTCAGGTCATGATCTCAGGGTCCTGGGATCAAGCCCCGCATTGGGCTCTCTGCTCCGCGGGGAGCCTGCTTCCTCACCCTCTCTCTCTGCCTGCCTCTCTGCCTACTTGTGATCTCTGTCTGTCAAATAAATAAATAAAAATCTAAAAAAAAAATTATAAAAAAAAAATGGGAAAGAGCCCAGTGTGGTAGAGAAAGAGAAAGAAAGTGGTGTGTAGGCAGAGTAAATTCAGGGAAGAAGACTAGGAAATGAACATGAAAAGTCAGACTAGTCACAAATTATACAGGTACTTGTAAGTTGTGGTCAGAAATTTGAAGTTTTATATAAAGTACAATGGGGACATATTAGAACATTTTGAATATTATCCTATTTGCAATTTTAAAATTTCACTCTGACTACTCTTTAGAGAATATATTTTTGTAGGAAAAGAGTAGAAAGGTTATAGGAATTGGGATAAGATTTGATGATGGTATGTCCTATAGTAAAGGTAGTAACTACAGAGAGAAAAGGAAATAAATATTTTGGAACTCATATACTAGGTATATGAGTATTGGACTCTGGCTTTAAAAACTGGGTGTTATAAGAATATTATAGGAATATTGGGGAATATTTGAGAAAAATTACTGTGTATTGGAATGGGGTTAATGATTAAATGTTCATTTTGCACATGTTAAGTGTGTGTAAATTTCAAAGACAACTTTCATATACAAGTTTGGAACTCAAGAGATTGGCTGGAGAAGTAAATTTGGAAGTCATCTTGTAGAGGTTCAGTGCAACTCAATGCAAGATAATGACATCATGTGCAGTTTAATACACAGAGAGAAGTGAAGGGATATAGGAAATGGCTCTGAGTAAATTTCGATCTTAGAAGGAGAATGGGAAATGAACAAAAAAAAAAACCTGAGAAAGAACACACAAAGAGAGAGGCTCAAGCTAGGAGAGTGTGGTGGTGGTGTGTAATTTAAAAAAAAAATGTCTAATGCAATGTGTCAAATGCTAACAAGATACCTACCAAACTTAAGCACTGAAAATGTGTTTTAGATTTGCAGTGGTTGTCTTTGGCCAGATTTGATACAAGAGATGTATAGGGTCAGAAGCCATGAAATGAAAAAAGCAGGTGTCAGACTGCTCACTTTTTCTGCTTCTAATAACCTCTTGTCCCAGTCCCTTAGTCCCTTTCCTGCATGAGTCATTACAGTATGTGAAATGATCCCTTCTCCCCCCCCAACCCCGTACCTAGAAACACCTACGTGATTACAGTTCTTTTCTTCTGTTTGCTTTGATTGCAGGAATATGTTGGCTCAGTTTTAATTATTTTTCTACTCAGAGAAGAGCTGTGAAATGAGAGGCTAGGGAGACAATGCTGTCACCTGGTTTGTGTGTGACATGTTTGGTCACAAGGCCATCTGTGCATGGGAAAATGTGCCACCCTTCAAGATAGGACTCAGTGAGCAGAGTGAAGTTCAGTCATTAGACAACTCTAGTTGTTAATTTCTCAGGGTATGCCTTGATCAGGAAAACTATTTAAGGTCCTATCTTCAACCAATGACTGAGGTGGGGATAGGAAGGCCAGGCCATTTTGGTGGATGAGCAACAGGATAAGTCTCACAGGCAATTTTTGTTTCAGAATTTCTCACCAGGTTGGCTGAGACATCAGACCTGCATTAATTATATGATTTATTCCTCTTCCCAGTCTTGTTTCTCCATTCTCTCCCTTCCTTTCACAGCTGTTGACCCCTAATAAATCTTGTACCCCAAACTTCTCAGTGTCTTCTTTCAGAGAACTCAGTATATGGTAGTATATGTTTAGAGAATGTCTTTTCACCCTCTAATAATTTTTTTTCCTCACATTAATTAAAATACTGAAAGTTGGAAGGAAGAAAAAAGAAAAGAAAATAATCTTTTGGACATTTAGGGTATTCCTATTTGAGCTTTTTTTTTCCTTTTTATGCTGTGTTCATATATTTGAGATTCTAGTGGCTACATGCATGTACATATGATTGAATATCCTCATTTACTGCCTGAAATCATAGCATAAAAGTCTAACACATTTGTTACATGCTAGGATGTAAAAGTATTAATCGTGGAAGCTTCTGGTTGCTGAGTCAAATCTTATTTAACATTTTAAAAAAGATTTTATTTATTTATTTATTTGAGAGGGAGAGAGAAAGTGAAAGAGCACAAGCAGGAGATGCCACAGGGGAAGTGGGAGAGGCAGTCTCCCTGCTGAGCAGGGAGCCTGACATAGGACTCCATCCCAGGACCTCAGGATCATGACCTGAGCTGATGGCAAGATGCTTAACCATCTGAGCCCTCAGGTGCCCCTTATTTAACATTTTATAATGAATCAGGAAGAAGGAATACAATGTGAAAAATAAAGCTACTTGATTAAGCTCTTTTTCAAGTAGACATAATACATTAGTGGATTTCAAACAGATAAATGACAGGAAAAAGTGAGAGGAGAATTTCTGTGAGACAAATGTAAAGTGATGCCCCTAGAAATACTTGCTTTCAGGTTTCAACCCAGTAGTTAGAATGGTCTAGTTAAAATGTGAATCAGACAGTATCATTTGGCTGCACTAAGTTCTCCACTAGCTACCCAAGTCCTTCAGAATAAATTCTGATACTCTGAAAATTGTCTATAAGACCCTTTATCATCTGGCTTCTGATAACCTCTTAGATCCCATTTCTTCATACTTTCCCCTCGCACACTGTACCATATTCACTGACCTTATGGTTGCCAAACATGTGTGCATGTTTCCACTGCTGGGCCTTTGCACCAGCTGTTTCCTCTGTGTGGCATGTTTTTTCCACATGTATCTGCATAGCTCTTTAGTCTCCTATCATTGAGGCTTTCATTCATAATCCCTTTTAAAAATGCAACTCCTGTCCATGCCATTCTGCATTCCATTTTCTTCCCAAGTTTTTTTCAGTGCCACCCACTATCCTCTAACATACAACTTACTTTACTTATTTTGACATATTTTCTACCTCTACCACTAGAATGTGAGAACAGATAATTTTGTCTGCTTTGTTCATTGATATATCCTATTATGTAAATACAATGTCTGACACCTAGTAGGTATCCAATAAATATTTTTTTGAATGATAATATATTTACACTTTAATTTGAAAAGTGCAACCATGGCTCTTTTGTCTTGAGAAGCTTTAAATATTAACAATCTGAATTCCCATAGATGAGAATGTGTCTATATGAGGGAAGAATTCTGGTCAATGGTGTTCTAATTTCTAGATATGTGTTTGTTTGTTTGTTTTTCATGATTTATGGAGCCAATCCAGAAAGAGTGTCTACTATTAGAATATAAGTAATAATTAAAACATTTTTATGCAAAATACTATAATACCGTGCTTCTTAACAGTATTCACATTTTCCAAAGAAAATCTGAATAAGTAAATTCATTAGCACTTTCATTTATTTATTTATTTATAAGATTTTTATTTATTTATTTGACAGACAGAGATCACAAGTGGGCAGAGAAGCAGGCAGAGAGAGAGGAGGAAGCAGACTCCCTGTGGAGCAGAGAGCTCGATGTGGAGCTTGATCCCAGAACCCTGGGATCATGACCTGAGCTGAAGGCAGAGGATTTAACCCACTGAGCCACCCAGGCACCCTGAGGGGAGTCATGCTTTTGCACACAGGTCCTACCTTTGCAACTTCCACGCAAAGGGGCAGGGAAATCTCTAATCAGGAACTCAGTTCTGTAAGGCTCTTTATCCCTCAGCAATAGATAGTATGACATCTGGGTTGGTTGTCTTTGAAGCCTATGAACCTATTTAACTGGTAATTCACAATGCATGCTAGATTAACATGTTCTCTAGTATAATGTAAGTATCAACAGATAAGTGTCAAGACTGAGCTAAGCAGAGGTGAATTAGACTGCCCATTCAGTTCGATATGCTAAAATGTATTCTTAAACAAGTTGTGTCCACAGGAAGCTGAGTGTCATGATATCAATGTATTTCTTATTTCCTTCCACACTGCCTTCCCAAGGAGTCAAGCCTCTATTGAAGGATATGTAGAAAAGTAGCACTCTGAAAATTCTGTTTATTTGAAGGCTGTTGGGGGAAAAGTCTCTTATAAGAGACTATAAGAATATAAGAATATAAGAATATAGTCTCTTAGACTATAAGAATAGTTGTATGTCTCATGAGTAACTAGTTCCTTTTTATTTTATGGACACTGAGAATTATGTAATATTTCTGGTTTCCTCATAGTAACATTGACTAGGAAGTTTTTTTGGTCAGCACATTTGGTGAAGCATCAGAAATTGGACTGGAAAACAAAAACTGTTCCAGATATTCCAAACAGTAGGATTTTGTTAGAGGTAAGTGACACACAGGTGCTCTCCTGGAAGCCTTGGTAACTCTCCATCATTTCTGCAGTTTCCAGTCTTAGCTGCCACCCAAAGCCGATGATTCTCAAATCCTTATCTTCTGCCCAGATATCTACCTGCAGTTGCCTCCAGAGGATATTAATGGTGGCTCCTTTCTCTTCTCCTTTCCAAATTTCATATCAACAGAACCCTTATAGTAGTAAAAGTCATAGTGATGAGGGCCAGTGGACAACAAGCTCAGAACACCTGCAAGCTCTAGGTTACTTAGAAATTCAGTGGTTTATGAAAACACACACATCAAGAAAATGCCACTAGAAGGACTGTCCAAGTCAGCTGTTAAGAACTTACTGACTCCAATGTCTGCTCACCTCCATTTGGGATTTGATTATTTACCACAGTTACTCTCCTGGGATATGTGAGCTGCTAGAGGACTTAACCCTACTTAGAGAAACAGGTTGTCAGCACATTTGGATGACCTAATTACTTCCGTATTTTTATTTGTTTTTATATTTTTTATTCTGGCTGGTGCTTGAGTAAATTTTTTGTATGCAGTCCAGAGTTGTGGCTTACCTTTTCCATTTTAACCCTTTCCAACCTCAGGACCCAGACTCTACAAATCTGAGTTCTCTTATTTCATTTATATATCATTGTAAGGTACTTTGTATTCTTTCTGGACAAAAGTAATATATATACAAACATCTTTTATTTACTTGAAAATGAAATTTTACTTTAAGCAATTTCTTGTTTCTTAGAAATCATTTCAAATTAAACTCTTATGAAGTGAGCAGGGATAATGCTTTCTCACTTTTTGCTGAAATGAATTTTTTTAATCCCCATCTGGTTAGGTATGAAGGCTAAGCTGACTGCTATACATATTTATTATTATAGATTTTTTTTAAAAAGATGTAAATAGGGTGTTGGTTTTGCCTGAGTACTGAGTACTGTGGATTGTGTTGGTAACACGTGTTTTATGGAATTATTTGGAAGGGGGAGGACTCTTCCCCAAAGAACCTCAAAATTTTGAGTGGTATCTCAGAGAACCGTCAGTTTATCCCCAGAGGCATGTGCAGGTAGAGGAAGGATGGCAAAGCAGAGTCAGGAGTTAGGAATTCTGGATTCTGGGTTTTGTTAGGAATAGTACAATCTCTACTCACCCTTCTAAAGGCTCATTTGTAAATGATTAGTTTTAAAAAAAAAAAAACCTCTCTTCTATAAAATGGAGATATTCCTGTACTCACTGACTCAAAAAACTCAGGACACTATGAAATATATAGTGGAAAGTGTGTATAATGGTGGTCAAGAAAAACTAATTTGAATTCTAATACTGCCCCTTACTAATTGTGACATCGGACAAATTAGCCTTGGGAGCTAATTCTGCTTTCTGAAACTAATTAAATTTCATTTTCTAGTTAGTAATTGGGTATAAGACCTACCTCCTGAAGTTGTTATGAGGATTAAATGAGATAAGACATTGAAAGAACTATGAAAACTGTGAACTCTATATACACTTTTTATTCCAGCTTAGAGAGTGGCCAGGCTAGGAAGCAAAGAGACATAGATGCTCTTGATAAACAAAGGCTTGAGATGCCATTGGCATGCTAACTGAATTCACTGGGGTGGGAGGGGGGGCATCTGGGGGGAGGCACCATTGCTCCAAAAATATGATCTAATCAAAATAGATACCACTGCTTTAGTGCCACCTACCAAAGTCCAGCTGAACCCAGCTCCATTAACATACTCATGCCCTTTCTTAATTATTGGATTGGCTTGACAAGTTCCTAACTATGTTGAAATATTATAATTACATTTTATTACATTAGTACCTATGAATAGCTCACAAAGAAGATAATTTTACTGTTCTGATTATAAGAACTTTATATTCCCAGTGTTAATGGAAAAACAGTATGCATATATTTTCCAAGACAGGTATGTGTGTGTTTACATTGATAAGCAGACAGATGGGTATAAAACTTTGCAATTTGGAATTGTACTGTGTGCCACAGACATTACCAGTGAGCAGTGATATCTGACTGTTTTCCCCAACAGAACTGAGAATGATCAAGCTTTACCAGTTCTTAGCTAAAACTTCCTTTGGCTGCTGCTTTAATTTGCATTTTGATAATTTGAAGTAAGTTTAAGTGTTGAAAAATATTCTTTACCCATTTGTATATCTTATAATTAAATCCTTGCCAACTCTCTAATCTTAGTTTCACGGGATGGTTTTATGTACCATTAGTTAAGTTAGAAATCTTAGTTTCACGTACCTATTTTTTTCAGTGAATTGCAAAATATTTATATTAAGAAAATTAATCCATTATTCAATATTTGAGGATATTTTGGGGATTTTTTTGCCTTTTGATTTTGGTTATCTGTTTTTTTAGATCCTGGTGATTTCTTTGCTTTTACTTTGTTTTCTTCTTTGGGCCCATATTTATCTCTGCACAATCCCTCTGTTCTATATTTTCAGTTCCCAAATTTCAATTTTTTTCTAATAGTAATAGTCATCACTTTGAACAGTAATAAAGTTAATATAAAGTACAATAGAAAATAAAACACTTTTTACAAATACTGTTTACACCTTAACTACCACATGCATCATCTGACTATTAACAATTCAGGAATAAAATATAGAATAAGAACATTCCAAGTGGGAAAACTAATAAATATCATACTGCAGCGGAATTTTGAAAACAATCTTCAGTTTCCCAAAATGTTAAACACAGCATTACCATACGGCCCAGCAATAGTACATTCATGTGCCCAATGAAATGACACCCAGTAGTCTCAAAAGAGGTAGTGGAGTCTAGGCTCTGGGTTCTAGGGAAGAGAAATGAAAGGATGTCTGAGATACCTTGTAAGTGGGAGGCTGGGAACCATGATAGTCTTCTTTTGAGCATTCTGAATTCTCTCTGAACTCCTATACTTAGAACGATCAAAGCCTGGGGAAGATTATTCCTAGTCTTATTTCTTGAGACTTCCTCATGACCTCTTGGATGTCTGGAAAATTCTTACCTTTTCTCACTTTATACCTTCCCTGGATAAGTTTCATCTTCAGAGAACATTGGGTATACTATATAATATCAGGTTTCGTACTTTAATCTTAATAGTTAAAATTTCTATTTCCTTGAAGCTATAATGATACTTGAGTTGGTAATTGAGTTACTAAGTTTTGGGGGGGAAAGACTAGAATAAAAATAAAACAGAATCAACAGAAGTATTAGGACAAATGTGTCCCTCTACAGTTCTCCCATGTTTGAGATCAGGAAGGAAAAAAAAGATTTGAACAATACAATTAATAAGAATAACATAATAAATGAAAATAGAGCCCTTTACCCAACAATTAGAGGACATTTTTTTCTCAAGAACATGAAAATATTTCTGCAAACTAACTGTATAATAAGGCACAAAACAAGTTTCAGCCAGTTTTAAAGGACTGGTATCATATGGCAACATTCTCTAATCACAATGTCAATAAGTTGGAAACTAGTTTGAAAAATAACTAAAAAGGAAAAATAAATTCAGATTGAAAAAAAAAAACCACCTGAACTTCTAAATAACTAGATAGACAAGAATTTTCATGCGAATACTTGTTGGAGTAATGGTGAATAAGCATTAGACAGAAATGTATATTATCATGTTTGTAATAGGAAAGAACAAAAGAAATACTGAAAGGCAATGAATATAAAGTTCAATTTGCTAAAGTTAGAATGATTATAGAACAAATCCAAAGAGATTCAACAAATTGCAATAGAAAGCATATAAAGTAATGGAGTAGGAAACAAAGATATAATAAAAAGAACCAACAAAGCCAACAATATACTCTTTGGCACTAATGGATAATATATTGATCACAAAGGGATAAATAAATAATGAAATAAATGATAAAGTAGGACATAACTATAGAAGCAGCAGAGATTTTAAAAATAATGCTGGAGAACTTACCAGTTTATTTAATGGACTAGACCTTTTCGCATGTAAGCAGAAATGAACTTTATTTTTTCTCATATTTGCCTTGCAATGACATAGTGAAAAATACTCTGTCTTGCCATTGGAAAAAATCTCTAGTGAGTTCCACCACTTTTCTATTCTCTTAGAAAATAGCCTTTACTTTTAGTAAGAAAAGTTCAGTTCAGGTTAATGTCAATGGTCTGAACTCCTTAAAAGAGTCTCTTCCTTTTCTAATGAGGGCCTTCTCAGTCTTCAGTGAGTGGTGGGAGTGGAGAGGATGGTTGTCTTCTTCTCTCTTCCTTTCCCTTCTCTCTGGTCTTCTCCAATGGACTAGTTGCAGAGTTTGACTCCCTCAGGGAAGACATTAAGTGTAAAGGGGACTAGAAGAAAAAGACAAATGCATATGTGGTTAACACAGCTTGCCTCCATGTACGGCAGATGCACTCTTATTCAGTGTTTATTTCATGAGCACTTTTGTGTTCCTCAGACATCCCCACTAGAGATATCCTCATAGAGGACATCCCTATTGTCTGGCCAATTACAACTGCCCCTCAGCACCTGAGTTGGGTCCCATCTTGGACTGAATCTCTTTCTAAGATGACTCTTGGCTTATTACCTTTTGAGGACATGCACACATTTGCCCTTTTGGAGGAAGAGTCTTTGGTTCAAATGCAGCCTTCTCTGTCACTGCTGTGTTAGCTCCAGATCATCTCTTGTGTTTAGTTTGTCCCTATGAAAATTGAATACCATTCCGTACATTGTTGTGGCTCCCAGAGACATGTATAAACTTTCTTGGCATGGTTCTCTCTAAGTCCTCTCCACTCACCTTCCTAAGGCAAGGGGGTAAGGAAATTCTGTTTTACCAGAGAGGAGAGGACATGACATGCTCCCTTCAAGCATTGTTACCCTTACTCTTTATACCATAACAGTGGGTGATTTAAAAAAATGCTGGCAATCTCACAAGGGTAACTCACTTTAAGAAGTGAAGTACTTGGTAGCTACTTCATTATCTGTCTTGAACTTACAGCTAAGGCTGAGGTAGGAAGAGTCCCGTTATGGCAACCTATTATATCATAGGTTAATTGTATGCCAGTTAACTTGAAAACTTAGGGGAGGGAATGAGTATTTATTTATTTTTAATTTTTTATTGAAGTATAGTTAACACACAGTGTTACATTACTTTCAGGCATACAACATAGTGACTCAAAATTCTATGCATTATGCACTCACTACAAGTGCATCTACCATCAGCATCATACAGTGCTGTTACAATACCATTGACTACCCTCCCTATGCTGTCTCTTTGATTCCTCTGACTTATTCATTCTACAACTGGGAGCTTGTACCTCCCACTCCCCTTCACCCAATAAAATAGAATATATTCTAGAAAACTATAACTTACTAAAGATAACTCAAGAAGAAAGTAGAAAAACTAACTAGACCTAATCATCAAAAAAATTGAATGAATACCAACTCAAGAGCAAAACAAAGAAACAAACAAAAAACCCAAATGGAAATATACCTATATTTCACTAGGTGAAAATTGTAAGGGAGATTCTAACAGCTGAAATAAGACAAGAAAAAAGAAAACTTTTGGGGACACCTGGGTGGCTCAGTTGGTTAAGCAGCTGCCTTCGGCTCAGGTCATGATCCCAGCGTCCTGGGATCGAGTCCCACATCGGGCTCCTTGCTCGGCAGGGAGCCTGATTCTCCCTCTGCCTCTGCCTGCCTCTCTGTCTGCCTGTGCTCGCTCTCTCTCTCTCTCTCTAACTAATAAATAAATAAAATCTTTAATAAATAAATAAATAAATAAATAAAAAAGAAAAAAGAAAACTTTTGAAGATTCAAAGGGGGAAAAAAAACAACAAAGTTATCATTATTTGAAAATGATTTTTCTGTCCTACATGGAAATTCCCATAGGTTATGTAGAGAAAGTATTAGCATTTACGAGTCTAGCAATATACAGAAATCAAACACAATCCTATATATTAGCACAAATAGTTAAAACTATAATGTAAGAGGCTTACCATGCCAAAAATATGGCAGAATCTTATGAAGAATTTTACAGAATTCTGTAGAAGTATATTAAAGAGAACCCAAGTAATTGGGGAGATACATCAGATTCATGGATCAGAATTGTAGTTATAAAGATGTCAATTCTTCTGTAAAATATGAGGACAACTATGAATGAGTTCCCAGGGAAGCTTATGACATGGAATTTTATACCTTAAAATTACCCATACTGGCATATCATTGGGAGGTTTTTGGATGCCACAAGGGATAAACATACTCCTGTTTCAAGACAACTGCCTTAAAGAAATTCTTATATGCACATAGGAATACTTATACCAGAATTATTGTAGCAGCATTGTAATGAAAAATAAGTGGAAATGACTGAATATTCATCAATACTGAAACACATAGATTGAGTTGTACATGTGTAAGTGAAATACTATTAAGCAGTGAAAATGACTTAGAGTTACATGTTTCAATCTGTAGATAAAACTCACAAAGATAAGGTTGGTCAAAAAAGTAAATTTGCAGAAAAGTATATATAGCATGTGATTATTTATAGAAAACAGTAATTTATAGATATATATGTGCATATATAAAATATATGTATATGTTAAAATAGAAAACATACCTACTATTGATAAATATTAAATAATGGATAGTAATAGTTTCCAGTGTTGGACATGTTGGAAGGGTGAAAACTGTGATTCACATTTCTAAAAACAACAAAAAAATATAATGGAAGATTTGGTCCGTTTCAGCATAGTGGGATAGCTCATTTCCCTCCTATTGTAAAATAATAAATCCTCTTTATGAGGTGTTCTTTTCAGATCAAAGTAAGTCCTATTGTACATTCTACACATTTAGTACATTTTATAAATTTATGTATATTTCTCCTTCCTTTGAAAGCAAAAACAAACAGAAAACTCTTAATACCCATATAAGGTAGCAAAAGACTCTTTATTATCTACCTCAAATTTAGAAAAGGGTAACTTTATTTTCTACCCTATGCAGTGGATAAATTTCAACAATAATTTCCTTTGAAAGAGTCATCAAAAATGCTGTTTGTTAAGTAGAAATAGAAGCATTCCCCATTCTGTGGCCTTAATAGTAGACCATTTATTTTCCTTAATTGGTCTCCATCTCTACCATGATTAAATGAATTGGGTGGAATAGGGATCAAAAGATGGATTTAGAAGATACCCGCCAGCTAAGATATTACAAATAAACGAGTAGAAAACATGGTTAAGATACATACCAGCATCTCGGAAGTAGCAGACGAAGAAATTTTTTTCTAGTTATCAGTCACCTATTTAAAAATAACCCTTGAAGGCAAACTTGAATTCATCCTCTTTTCTTGTCATAATTAGTAGTTCTAGAATGTTTTCTTCCCTTCATATCTTGAATTTTAATGTTGCACTAAAGAATAATGGAAAAATCATTTGATGAAGCCAAAGATTGCATTTAATTCTAGTGTGTGTTAATTGGGTTTATTAAAAATTAACATTTTTGAATTTCTAATTCTTTCTAGTTTATGAAATGTCATTCATTTTCTCATGTATCATATTGTAATTAAATTTGCATGGGAGTAAATTTTATTTGTCCCTGTTGCTGAAACACTGAAGATTTGTCTGCACAACAAATGCAGGATGTTTCTGTATTTGTGTGTTGACAATAAAATATTCATTAATTTTAAACATAGCAACAGTGGTACACATCCTGCAATTGTAATTACCATTGCTTGGTAACAACATGTCTCTGAGTGACAATGGGAATTAGCTGAATAATTATTGCATGTGCTTTTGCTTGCAATATTTTTTCAATGTAGTTCTGATCCCTAGGCAGAATTTGCTAGTTTCGATGAAGACATTTGAGCCAAGTACAGATTCTACTCCATAAACCATCAATGTAATCAGTCTAAGACCAACAGCAGTCCACAGTTAATCACATAATAATTGGATCATTCCTTCAATGTCAATACATTAGAACCTGTATGCAAAACATTTGGCGAAACTGTTTACCAGACCTAAATTTCTCTAGAGAAATCAAACATTGTACAATTAGCAAGAAAAACATAAAATGTTCATTCTCTGGTTTAATTAGAAAGGCACCACATCTGACGTACCCACCATTGGCTTCTTGTATTGTCTGATTCTCCTGTGATCCCAGAGTTATCTTTCAGCCAAGTTGATTTTGCAACATATCTTCCCTTGCATACCTCTACCCAGATCAATAACAAAAACGGTAACAAATAACAATCTTCTATCAACATATTCTTTATTGGAGTAGTTACAGCAATAAAGCAAAGACATTTCACTGTTGCAACGTTATGGAGTTGTTTTTATTTTCTCTTTAGAATCTGATGTTCATTATGCATTTCAATACCTTCTTTCTATTAATGTAATTGGCACTTGAATAGAGGAATTTTTAATCACAAAACCTGATATCAAAAATGCTACTTTCATGATTTATTGGATTATACTTATATAAAATATTATATGATTTTATGATTTCATATATGATTATATGATTTTCCATATCAGTTATTGTAAGTGGCTTTTCCCAAAATCTGCTTTCTCCCCAGTATGGTTGTTGTGGCTTTGCCTTTCACACTATGACTGTTTTTTGGAAATCAAATAACACACCCTTGTTTAGGAGAGGATATTAATGAATGTCCTGGTCTCATATGCCATGGCTGTTCCTGTATGGCACAGTTTTGTCATCTTGCCAGTTCCATCATTAATAAGCTAAAAGATACTGATATAAATTCACTATATATATATAAAATTAGTTGTTCTTAAGAAGTTTAATTTGAAGTAATTTTAGGCTCAGACAGAACTGCAAAATCTCCAGAGAGTTCTCATTTACCCTTCACCCGGATTCTTCTAGTGGTATCTTTAAAAACAATAGTACAATAGTCAAGACAGGGTAGTTAATGGTAACATAAAATACTATTAACTAGACTACTTGCAGATTTCATCAGTTTTTTTTTTTTTTAAGATTTTATTTATTTATTTGTTAGAGCGAGCACAGGCAGACAGAGAGGCAGGCAGAGGCAGAGGGAGAAGCAGGCTCCCTGCCGAGCAAGGAGCCCTATGTGGGACTCGATCCCAGGACGCTGGGATCATGACCTGAGCAGAAGGCAGCCGCTTAACCAACTGAGCCACCCAGGCGTCCCTCATCAGTTTTTTTTATAGGCAGTTGTTTTGTGGGTGTACAGTTCTATGAATTTCATCATACATGCATATTTACACTACCATAATCAGAAGGAAAAAAAAAATGTTCCATTATCCCAGAGGAACTCCCTCATGCTATCCCTTTGTAGTTAAGCCCTCCACACAAACCTAACATTCAAGAACCACTCATCCCTGCAACATCAATACAATTTAGTTCTTTTGAGAATGTTATATGGATGAAACTATTCCATATGTATTCTTTTGACATTGGCTCTTTTCTCTTAGCATAATTCCCTTGGAATTCATCCAAGTTGTAGCAGACCTCAGTAGTATGTTTCTTTTTATTGTTCAGTAATGCTGTGTTCAAAGAATGCACTATGGTTTGTTTATCCATTTACCCCTAAAAGCTGTTTAGATTGTTTCCAGTTTTTGACTGTTACAAATAAAGCTACCATAAGTATCCATGTGCTCATGTACATGTATTTTTGTGAATATAAGTTCTTATTTCTCTAGGTTAAAAACTCAGGAGTGAGATTATTGGGTCATACTGTGGTTTTTTAACTTTATAAGAGACTGCCAAAATGTTTCCCAGAATGTGCCATTTTATATTTGGAAGTATTATATGAGAGAACTTGTTGTTCTTCCTCATCAGCATTTGTGATAGTCAACATTTTGTGCCTTAGCAATTCCAATACCTATAAATTGATATCCAATTGTGGCTTTAAGTTGTGTCTAAATAATGGTTACTGATATTATACATATTTTCATATACTTATCCTACCTGTATATTCTCCTTGGGAAGTGTCTGATTGTTTGCCTATATTTTTATTTAAGGTTTTGAATTTTAATTCTGGTATAACATACAGTGTTATATTAGTGTCAGGTATACATACTATATTGATTCAGCATTCTTCTGCGTTACTCAGTGCTTATTATGATAAGTGTACTTCTTAACCCCTCTCACCTCTATCACCCATCCCCTCACACCCTGCCCTCTGGTAACCATCAGTTTGCTCATTTGTTTTGTTTCTTAATGTTTGCCTGTTTTTTAGTTAGGTTGTCTGTGTTTTTACTTTTGGGTTTTGAAAACCTTTTATATCTTCTGGATATATGGGCTACTGACAATAGCCCATTGAATGAGTTTTTAACATTTAAGTTATTATAATTTTCACTTCTAAAATCCTCACTTGGTTCTCCTAATTTTTTTTAAGATTTTATTTATTTATTTGACAGAGATCACAAGTAGGCAGAGAGGCAGGCAGAGAGAGAGGGGGAAGCAGGCTCCCTGCCGAGCAGAGAGCCCGATGCGGGGCTCAATCCCAGGACCCTGGGATCATGACCTGAGCCGAAGACAGAGACTTTAACCCACTGAGCCACCCAGGCGCCCCTCTTCTCCTAATTTTTTGCTGAAACTATTTTTCCAAGGGTTTCAAGAGTATTCATAATTGCTTACTAGAGAGCTTTTATAACTGTTTTAAAATTCTTGGCAGATAATTCTAATATCTGTCTTTACTTAGCATTGGTTTCCCTAGTCTTTTATCATTTGACTTGAGATTTCTCTTAGTTCTTGGTCTGCTGAGTAATTTGGGATTGAATATTTTGAGTATTATCCTCTGTGCCTCTGATTGCCATTTAAATCTTCCCTTTGACCTGATAGTATTTAGGTTCAGAATATACATCCCATCCCTGTTTTGTGAATTGTGGTTCAAATGACAATTTAGATCAGAAAAAATTTGCAGTGCTATTTTGGTTTGACCTGCTTGTGTACTATAGAGAGACCAATTTGAAATCTGGGTGGTATTCCATACCACAGCTCCTTTCAGAGATTCACTGTTTTGACTTTGCTTGGTTTTATGATGATCCACCTAAGGGTGAGCCTACATTTCATACACAGATTTGAAGGATTCTTTTCTTTAGATCCTTCCTTTTTGTTGTAATCCCCCATTGCACACTAGCTGAAAGGGGAAAGGATACCAAGTCTTGATGTCATTTGCTTAGGGCAGGATAGGGATAGTCAACAGAATGCTTCCCATAGTCCCTGTGTTCCATTATCTACAAGACATTCCCTTTTGATTCTAAAAAGCCTAGTTTATACGTTAAAACACTGAGTATCAATGATTCTTCTTTGTCTAATAATTATCTTTGTCCTCAATGCTATGTGAATGCTCCTGACTGCTTGAAGACAGTCTCAAGTTACATAAAGAGATAAAACACACAGATTAATATTTCAAAATTTTATCTCAATGCCGGTTAGCTATGAAGATATGTTTTCTATTACTATGCACTGCATTGGCTTTCTGTTTACATTATTTGTTGAATTGTCATATCACCCTGGATGTTTGCTCTAATACCTACTTACTGCTTTCACTCCAGCGCTTTCGTTAGAGCTGTGTTGTGAAGTGTCTGTTCATAAAGTTTTAGTGTCTCTACATAGTAACAATGATACAATTGAGGATTGCATTCGGGTTTAGTATTTGGACACAAGTCAGAGACATGATTATAAAAGATGGTTTTATTAGAAGCATCAAAGATTTAGAAGTTAAGCAGCCCTGTTTTCAAATCCTGGCTGAGCAATATAAATTTGATGAAGGCTACTGCTCACTGAGAGCCGGTTTCCTCATTTAGAATGGGAGATGGTCACAACACTTGGAAGTGTTGCAAGGCCTAGTAAGCATTTCATAGAAAGAGACAATCAGGATACTTCCTGGCACAATTGTTGTCAATTCACTCCTCTAATAAACCCAAAAAGCAGGAAATGACTATTAGGTTTGGTTGTAATGTAAATTTTTAAAAAAATTATGATCTAAGCCAGAGAAAAATTTCAAATCCAGAGGGATTCTTTAATGCAACTCCTCACATTATAGATGGCAAATCTGAGGCTCTAAAGGGTTAAATGATTTGCTAGGTGTAGGTCATGTGTGTGAGAGCAAATCTGGGACCAGAACTCTAATCAGTACACCTTAAAACCATGGCACATACATCCCATATAAAAACACTCTTTTTAGAGGAATGTTTTATACTCATCGATCTTGTGTAGCCTCCAACATGGTATGAAATGTGCACATGGTATATAAATGACAATTGTACTGCATCAAAAATTAATACTGTTAACTGATATGCTAATTGCAATGAACACTTAACTAAAAACATCCTTGCTTTAGAAGACTGGTGTTCCTGGGGATAATATAGATGATTTCGGTCATTTAAAACAGCTCTCTTGGGAAATTTATATCGATACCTTTTGTATTTGTAGACAAATGTTCTTATAGCAAAGAAACGTTAAAAAATTATTCCACTAAATATTCTTTACAAAATGATTACTAACATGGAATGTTTGATGGCATCCTTAGGACTTTGGGAGGACTTGGAAAGAGATGGTTTTGCAGAATGTATTCTGGACTAGCTTGAAATTTTATGGGAAAACTTTCAATTTCTACTAGTTCATACTTACATACTATCTTAATAAACAAATGATGTCTGTTTATTTTATTCTTGTAGATAAAGACAGAAAGGACACCATTATCCTTTCTGTTCATTCTCCCACTTATGCCATGGGAAACATAGACATTTTCAATTTGTAGATATTTTTACTATCAGATATATGTAGCCTTTGGCTAGCATTGTGCTAATACCTCCTTCTAGAATAGGACTCAATTTTGGTGTCTAGCTCTTGCCTAAAAGCGGAGGATGCTAGAGCAGAAACTGGGTGGTTATTTTACATAATGGCTAAATGATCAAATGTAGCAATCCTTATTTGTTTCCAGGTCTCCAACTTGACAGTACTGTCCACTCCCACCCAAGTCTTTTTCTGTTAATCAGAACAGATCCAGTGTCTTTCTACTACCTATTCCCTAAAGCTGTCAGTTTACTTGTGGGAGGATTGTTTCCCATCAGATTCTTTGCTCCTAAGACCGAGGCAGAAGAAAAAAAAATCTAATTTTTATATGCTCTCATAACTTACCAGTATTAAATCAGATACGGTTTTTTTGCCTAGATTATATTGACATGTGCAATTTTATCTTCAAGTCATGATCCATATTTGACATAAAACATCCTATTGGAATTCTGATATTAGTGGGACCTTCAGTTCTGTTTTTCAAAAGGGAGAAAAATCAGGGGTACCTGGGTGGCTTAGTTATTAAGCATCTGCCTTTGGCTCAGGTCATGATTCCAAGGTCCTGGGATTGAACCCCACATCAGGCTCCTTGCTCAGCAGGAAGACTGCTTCTCCCTCTTCCACTCCCCCTGCTTGTGTGCCCTCTCTCACTGTCTCTCTCTGTCGAATATATAAATAAAATCTTTAAAAAAAAAACAAAAGGGAGAAAAATCAAAACAATATTTCTCAGAAAAGTAATTAATTTCTCTCCTTTTTATTTTCCAATATTAGATAATCACAAACAGAACTTTAGGCACTAATCTAAATAAGGAACACTTTGAATTTGTTTATGTATTCATTTTTTTATTCCCCATATCAAGTGCTCTAAAGAAAAAAAGTTGATCATTCCAGCTTTGCCCCAAACTGCTCTAATATGACACGTGTCAAACAGCCGCAGTTATTTGAGTGTCATTTATCAAAAGTGCTGACTTGAATTCTTTCTGTGTTCAGCAACGAAGAATACTTGGGTATGTCTGGCTTTCTTGTAGATTGGCCAACCAGGGGCCTTATTTATATGAAAACCAAGAAACCTTATACTCTCCAAGAAGAAAAAGTAAAAAGTGCACTAGTTTGCTTCAAAAGCAGGAGATTTCTGCTAGAGGGCAAATTTGAATACAGCACGATGCCTGTCATTTGAGTTCTCCAGCCAGCCCTTACAAATTTTATATCTTGATCCTTGTAAAAGTCTTGTAATAAAAGAACAGGTGAAAACTAAAAATGTGTCTTTTTTAAAGCTTCCACAAAATAGTGAGAGCATGGGACATCAGAAATGTTGCTGTCAGCAGTTATGAAGGCAAGAAGTGATAATGCCTTCAGAAGAACAAGGATGAGAAATGATGTCAGAAGTACAGAAGGAATGGACTTTATATCTCTCAGTGGCTGCTGCAGGGTAATTGGCTGGCACTGGCCCTGGCGGTGGCATCTTCAGTGGCTAGCTATAGTAGGATTCAATGTAGCCATACCGGAGAGAAGCACCAGCATAGTATATTCAGGAGGCAAGGGCTTAGGGGACCCGCAGCCTTGGTAGTGTCCTGATAGGCAGTAGCAGCAAAGCGTTCTATGTGCTTTGGCTTTATAGCTCAAACTCCTTTTCTGGAGAGTAACAGAGACATTATCTGTATGAGGGTTCTCCAGAGAAATAGAACCACTAGGACACACACACACACACACACACACACACTTTGATTGATTGATTGATTGATTGATTTTATTATGAGGAATTGGCTTATACAGTTGTGGAGGCTGAGAAGTCCCCTGATCTGCTGTCTGAAAGAGCAAACCATGGGGACCCAGGAAAGCCAGTGCTATAATTCACTTTAAGTCTGAAGTCCTGTCAACTAGGGAGTCAATGGCACAAATCCCAGTCTAAGGGCAGGAGATGAGATGTCCTAGCTCAGTGAGGTAGAAAATAAAAAGAGGTAAATTCCATCTTTTAGTGCTTTTTTTATTCTATTCAGGCCCTCAATGGATTAAATGCATTAGATGATACCCACCTCCACTTTCTAACCCCCATCCTCAGCACTGGGCATTGGGGTGGGCAGTCCACTTTACTGAGTCCACCAATTCAAATGCTAATCTCATCTGCAAACATCCTCATAGACACAGCTGGAAATAATGTTTAATCTTAGCACCCGGTGGCCAGTCAAGTTGCCACACGAAATTAACCATCACGCCACCAAAGTTAGCTGAGGCAGAAGAAGAGTCAAAATGGTAGCATGAAAGGTTGATTTATGGCATATTCATTATGTACTTCTTAGGAAATCTCAACTATGTGATAGAATTTGAAGAAAACTGGCTTTAATAATGGGAGATAGGGAAAATCCAGGAAAATAGGTGTGGCCCAAGAAAGATCACATTTCTTTTATTTATTTATTTATTTATTTATTTATTTGATAGACAGAGATCACACCAGCAGTTAGAAAGGCAGGTAGAGCGGGGAGGGGAGAAGCAGGCTCCCTGCCAAGCAGAGAGCCCGATGTGGGACTCGATCCCAGGACGCTGGGATCATGACCCGAGCTGAAGGCAGCGGCTTAAACCACTGAGCCACCCAGGCGTCCCGAAAGATCACATTTCTTAAAGAATTATTGTGTACGTCTTTTATTTTCAAAGGAAACTTTAGAGAGACAAAGGTAGAAAAGACCACTCAAGGGATGTGTAATTTGGGGAGAAAAAGGTATTTCTTTTTGATTTGCTGCTGTTGGGGTAATTTTAGACCATTTTATAATATTGGCTGGTAAGCTCTCCTAATTCTTTTTTTCTGCAGACACTGTTAAATGGGTAGAAAAATGTATTGAGTTATCTGATATGTGGCTTGAGTCCTATACCCCAGAGATACATACACAAGAAAATTATATTTTTATTTACTTCCTTAAAGACAAAATGATTCTTCTACTCTCCAAGGGAGCATTCACTGGAGAGTCTAATTCACATGACAAAAATGTGTATGTACTTTTCTTTATGTAATAAATCTTCCTTAGGTAATTTAAATGTTTATCACCTTGGGGCAAAAAAAAATTAGAACGCAGCAAAGGACACACTAAAAATGAAGCAGTTCCAGGGGGTTGTCTGGGTGGCTCAGTGGGTTAAGTCTCTGCCTTCAGCTCAGGTCATGGTCTCAGGTCCTAGAATCAAGCCCCGCATTGGGCTCTCTGCTCACCAGGGAGCCTGCTTTCTCCTCTCTCTCTGCCTGCCTCTCTGCCTACTTGTGACCTCTGTCAAATAAATAAATAAAATCTTTAAAAATGAAGCAGTTCCATTTGGAAACATACTACCAACAGGGTTTTTCTAGCATTAGAGTTGAACACAATATCTTAGTGAATTTCTCTCCTCTACTGTATGAAACCCGCCCCCCCACTCTGTCCTACAGACAGCATTAGCAGATCCTGTCTATTGAAGATCCTGTCTTATGAAGATAAAACATCTTGGAACAAATAAAATCAATAAAGATTTTATTTACAGTCCAAATTCAACTTTCTCCGACACATCTAGATGAGACACCCCCACTTGCATGATTCTCTTCAGGGCTTGTTAAACTGCTCCTCTAAACTAGAATGCATTCAGAGTCTGTGTTCTGTCTCTGAAGGAGCCATATTAGATACTGAATTGTCATCATTTTTGTTATATGTCAACTGAACACAAATATCGTGGTTTTCACTTGGAAAATATGAGTGTTCTAATTAGTTTCATCCAGGCTCTGAAACCATGACAGTGACCAAGCTTGTAGGAATTTTATGGAAACAAAACAAAACAAAACAGAAACAACTCCACAGCAGTCTTAAAATATAGACTAGTCTAGAAAAAAAGACACGCGTATATACAAATACTATATAAATGTATGTGTAGGACAGGTAGGTATGTAGATAAAATGAGACTCAGATACACACACAGAAACACACACACAAATATTAGGGACTCAACAATTGAAAAACTCACAGAAATCTTTGCTGTATTAAAATATACCAAACTATTCACTTGTAATCAAAGAGATATTATGTATATTTTAAGGGGACCCAGAAAATGTACCCCATTTTCCCATAGGAGTTCACTTGTTAAGAGATATGAGTGAAGCAAATAGCTAGAAAAACACCATCACCTTAATACTTCCAAAGAGGCTGTTGGGTGAGGCTCACATGTGAAGTGTCCTTGTACTTCCTAAAAATGAGCCCCAGGGTGAGATCTTTTTTATCCAACCATAAACAATGCTGTGTACTTCAGACCTCCCTGAGGAAGAGTTCTCAGAACCCAGAGTACTGGATAAGAAATGTTCTGTCCAACTATGAATGTGTAACTATATTTGCTTGAAGGCTTCCTATATGCCAGAGCCTATGCTAAGTACCATATATAAGTCAATTAATTTATAAAATATATAGTAGATACTGATACTGTCTTTATTTATTCACAAAGAAACTGTGGTATCAAAAAGTCAAGTAACTTGCCTAAAGTCAAAGAGTTTATTATAGATAAGCAAACTAAGGCTCAGAGTTTAGGTAACGTGCTCAAGGTCACAAACCTCAAAATCAAATGCAGGGCTGCTAAATCAAAAACCCAATCTGTTCCACTGTATGACATTGCCTTACAAAGAAATGCAATAGGCATGGTTTAAATGTTTATTGCCCAAAACACCCCTGAGGAAACTGCCCTTATCAAAGCCTTCTGAAAGGCATCACTTATACTTTCTATCTAAGACTCTGAGCCGATGGCCAACTGAATCAGGAGTGGCCCTTGATAACAATGGTGACCACCCATTGACTGCCTGGTTAACTATGATTTGTGAGGCTTGGATCAAGAAAACCGAGAGGAGTTCATTGGAGTTCTCTGAAGAATTGAAACAAAGATTTAGGTGTGGTGAACAAAACTGATCCCTGAACCCAATGCCTGACACTGAACAAAACTCCTGAAGATATGATAATTATCAAGAAACTTTGAAAATGAGGGTGAACTTCAGAAAACGGAGTGATTCTGTTTTCCATATACAGATTGGATTTAAATATAGAGCTTTATGTTCACTCAGAAAAGTTGTACTTTTTTAAGCAAATAAGTTAGCAAGTGAATGAATATAATACTAAAAATATATAACTAAAATTGGCAAGGTATTTTAAAAGTTGGATTTTTTGATTTTACATTATGGTTAATTAAGTGATTTAATAAAATAGTATTTAAAACCTACCACTCTTCATTGGCCATGAAATTTAGTTAAATATTTACCTCACATTCTTTAAAATGTAAAGACAAAAGAGTACCCTATTTTTTTTCTCCCTGAAAGTATGGATGTTACTTAACAGGCATTGCTAAGGAATCAGTTGCAAACTAGAATAATTTAACTTCTTTCTTCAGACACTGAATTGCCCTTTAAAAAATGATAATTGGTTATTAAATTAAATAAAAATTCATATGAGCTTGCCCTTTGCATGGCTGTCTATCAATATTTGTCAAATTTTTATATAATGAAATGATCTTGGCATTTCTCTAGCAGATCATATACCAATGATTGTCAAAATTTGATAACTTTTTGCATAGAGATTTTTAAAAGAAAAGAAGTATTTCTTGAACAGTCTTCATCATCAACAATAATTGGGAGGATTGGAAAGCGAAAGAAGAAATTATTTCAAAATTCAGTAAATAAAACAATAATGAATAGGTGGGGTAAGAAAATTAGATTTAGTGTATTAGAATTTTGGAAAGACATATATAATAGCTTTGATGTTGGCAACATTCCATAAATACTCATCATTTTAATAAGCATATTTTTCAGAAACTCTAAAGCTCACGTATTAACAATACATATTTTAGTTTTGTAAATGGAAATATATGTGAGAAAATACACTTTGTTATAATTTCATTGACTGTGAACTGTTAGAAGAGCTTTTAAAAAGACCAAAGATTTCTGGGTACTTTGGTTCACATGTGACCTTTTTATTTTTCATATGTAGCTTCAAATAGACATTTGTTTTCTCTCCTTTTCGGTTAGTGGATATCAAACAAGGATATTCAGAGACTTCTGGTTAATGCTTTAAAAATAAACAACCTCCTGAAAGCATACTTATCTAAAAGCAACAAAAACACAATGAGACATACACAAATGGGAGATTTTAGTTAGGTATACAGGAAAGTGTTTTATTAAATCAGTCAATTAGGAACTTTGGCTATTTTAGAGAAGTAATAAACCCATGTTCTATAACCAAAGGGTCTTTAAGGAAAATATTTTTTGTAAGATATTTATTTATTTATTTATTTGACAGAGAGGTAGAGAGCACAAGTAGGCAGAGCGGTGGGCAGAGGTAGAGGGAGAAGGAGGCTCTCCATGGAGCAGGGAGCCCAGTGCAGGGCTTGATACCAGAACCCTGGGATCACTACCTGAGCCAAAGGCAGACACATAACTGACTGAGCTACCCAGGTGCCCAAAAATATGGTTTTTAAAGATTCAATAGGACAGTAAGTACAACTATAATCCAAATTCCATTTGTAGAGTATACTAAAAACTTTCAACCTAAAGCTATAGTTGCTAATGACAGAATTATAAAATACAGTCTACATTTTAAGAAAGTTAAAAATACAATTGGATAGAATAAAAACACATTATAAATTTGGGCATCTACATGGATGAGTACCTTGAGTGGAAATATAACTATTGATACCTTAGAACACAGGTAATCACAATTTTCCATATACTTTAATTTTTATAGTACTTTTTCATGTATATCGATGATCAGAATCTTAATGATATTTTAATCCATACTTTAATTTGTATCTGCTCTTATATTGCCATCTAAAAAATTACCATTTTTTTGGTCATGCCTGATTTTTAGTCTAATCTTGTCCAATTTGATTTTGATATTGAATTTATGATCACTGGAGAATGGGATTAGAATGTACATTTAGAATATTTCAAATAAGGTATTTTTATGATTCTTAATTAAATACCATTTAAATATTAATATTTCTTCCTTATACAAACTGAACAGTCTCAATTCCTAATAAGGTTTTAAGAAATAATTGATAAAAACAAGAATGGTATGTGGAATAGTCATAGTAATAGGATGTCATGAATAGTGACATATAATATTCAACATAATTTAACTGGTGAAGCATGCAACATTAAAAAGGCTTTTAACTTCATTCACATTAAGGATAAATTCCTTTTAGGAGATGCATTGGAAATAACATATCTGATTTGGTAGACTGTTTAAATAACTAGCTGGTGTCTATTTTTGTAAGCAGTGACAAAGTGACAAGTTTGAGTTAGCTACTTAGAACTACTGCTTAGAGCTACCTAGCTCTTAAGCTACTAAGTAGCTCTTAAGCTACTTAGAACTGCTACCCACCTGCATGTTAGGGAGTACTGTTTGCTTTACTTAAACAGATGTTTCCATTCACTTGAATAGGATAATTAAGTATGCACACTATTTCTGAGGTTCCAAAATGTACTGATTGCTAGACCAAGCCCTTTTAATAATTTCCAATTAAATAAATGAGCAAATCACAGAAGATATCATGTGTATAGATTTTAGCCTAGTAAATAAATTGCAATTACTTGAGTCAGGAAATTCTTCAGTTGAAGGATTCAACCCTTCAGTCCTGGTTTTCATTTAAACATCAACAAGAAGAAACAGTCTTAAAGTAAAATGACAATTTTTAGTACCCTAATTTCGAATGACTGATAAGCCAATTGTCTGTCCAGGCAAAGAAGTTATTTTTGTGTGGAAAACTGGACATTACCAGTGCCTAATAGCCTAATGCAGACCAGAAGAATAATTAGAAAAAAGTCACTTAAATCACATTGGTAGTGTTTCCTGGCATGAGATCTTTTTTTTTTTTTTAAGATACTCCAATCCATGGATTGGAAGTGTTGGGTTTTTTTTTTTTTTTAAGATTTTATTTATTTATTTGACAGATCACAAGTAGGCAGAGAAGCAGGCAGAGAGAGAGGAGGAAGCAGGCGCCCTGTTGTGCAGAGAGCCCAACGTGGGGCTCGATCCCAGGACCCTGGGATCACGACCCGAGCCGAAGGCAGAGGCTTTAACCCACTGAGCCACCCAGGCGCCCCGGTTTTTTTTTTTTTTTTAAGATTTTATTTATTTATTTGAGAGAGAGACAGTGAGAGCATGAGAGGGGAGAAGGTCAGAGGGAGAAGCAGACTCCCTGTGGAGCTGGGAGCCTGACACAGGACTCAATCCCAGGACTCCAGGATCATGATCTGAGCTGAAGGCAGTTACTTAACCAACTGAGCCACCCAGGTGCTCCTGGCACGAGATTTTTATCAACACCCATGCATATTTGACTCATATCTTGCTCTCTTGTTTTAATGTCTCTTGTGCTTAACACATGGTGGCCTGGGTTTGCACATCTGACCAATGGCATATTCAGTCTCTGCCGCTTTTAATTGTCTTTTAAGTTTTTGTTTTAATTCCAGTTAGTTAACATACAGTACTATGTTAGTTTCAGGTGTGCAATATCATGATTCAAGTCTGTGCTTTCTGTGATTCAGCTTCTTCAGGTTTTTCTGAGTACGTAATGCAGGAACTAAGTGGAAGAGGGTTATCTTTTTTTTTTTTAAGATTTTATTTATTTATTTGACAGACAGAGATCACAAGTGGGCAGAGAGGCAGGCAGAGAGATAGGGAGGAAGCAGGCTCCCTGCTGAGCAGAGAGCCTGACTTGGGGCTCTATCCCAGGACTCTGGGACCATGACCTGAGCCAAATGCAGAGGCTTTAACCCACTGAGCCACCCAGGCGCCCCAGAAGAGGGTTATCTTTAATTGAAGGAAAGGGAGGGAGCTGATTCTTCATTTTGGCTTCAAGTCCAAAATTTTTTTCTAATTTATCAATTATGGAACTTATATTTTGATCCCTGTTTTTCATCTTATAATCATTGTTAGTGGTTTAGCACCTGGAAGGGAAGAGTCATGCATGACTGACCACAATCTCCAACAATTTACAGTTGACTAGTCACCCACTTGGTGCAAAAGGTGGAAAAGATTGAAGCAGAAAAACAATAGTTCCATAGTCAACAGATTCAACCTTTTTTTTTACTCTGTCTGGGATCTCATTTCCTCTTCTATGTGTTGATTTGTAAGCCATTCCTAAGTCTCACCAGTCTTCTGCTTGCCTTCATTTAATCTTATATTTTACTTAATTATGTCTATAATAAGAAGAAAGTTAGGTAAGAGTAGACAAAATACTAGCCATTTTAAAATGTCTGTTTGGGGGAATTATAAATAGAGTTGCTATAAACAATCATATGCAGGATTTTGTGTAGATATAAGGCTTCAACTCATTTGGGTGAATACTTAACAGCATGATTCCTGGATTATACAGGAAGACTGTGCTTAGCTTTGTAATATGAAGATGTATCTAAGCTATTAGCTCTTAGAGGAGTGTTTCATGATGAAGTGGAATATTTTTGAGGACAATAAATAACCCTATGATTATTAGGTTAATAATGTGATTATTAGTGCTTTAAGATAGTTACTCCTTTGGCCAGAGAGGTAATTTTAATTCTAGCTTCTGAGTTTGTATTGTTGATTAGCTAATGAAACTCAATTGTCCTTTGAAATTAAATATGTTTTGGCTGTCCTAACCCAGTTTTGTTGCTATTTTAATGCTCCATGCAAGATTTCTGTTAATTCCTAGGGATCTCTCATTTTTAGAATTAGCTCTGCTTCTGAGATTTTGTTACTTCTAAACTATCCATTTTTTCTTGTATCTGACCGTCCTTGGTTATTATTTTCCCATTACTCTTTTGTGAACATAGAGTTCAACCTTATTTTATGAGGTTATCTCCACACGCACACACGCACACACACACACAGGCACATTCACAAACACAATAAAACACTTGTGGGAAGAGCCTATCTCTCTAAAGAACTGAGGAAAGCAAAGTGATTTTTTTTTCTAATCATGGACTTGCTCTTCCCCATTTCCTCTTAAGACTCTTTGATTAGAACTCCCCTTTTCCTTTTCATTAACACCCCCCCCACCTTTAGGTTCCCTTACAGATGCTCAAATCACCTTCTTATGCAGAACAATTTAGTTCTCTAAATTATGCTTGGCAAGACTCCAGGAATAATTTTGTGTACCCAAAGACTCAAAGCCTTTGCTAGAACAATGGTCTGTTTATGCTCATTCTTCCTTTTCAGTGCCATGGACAGGCTGGCAGAGGCTTTGACATTTCATTTTTTTTCTATTCTCTCATCCCTGTCAGTCTTTGAATAAAGGGAGTAGTGTAGAGATTTATTTTTCCTTTAATGTGAAATATGTTATCCCTTTAGAGGGATTAAGTGATGATAATCAGTTTGATTCTTAAATAATACGTTCTTCTATTGTCCAAATACCTGAAGGTTTTTCCAAATTGCTTTACATAATTGCAGCCTAACTTTTTCATAGATATTTCTAAACTTTACCGTGGGGGGAAACTATTCTGAAATACATTTCACTAAGTGAAGTAGTGAGTAATAAAACAACCATAGGGTTATAATGTGTTGAGCAGTAATAATGACTCTTATTCTGAGAATTATACATTTTCCCTTTCTGAAACCCACCACACACACACACACATACACACACACACACACACACAAACATCCACTCAGTTTAGAGTGCTTTCAAACTATTTTAGAAAGGTCAGATAGTCATGTGATTTGTCATTAAAATTATCAATGAACTTCCTTAGTTTTCATTAGCATGTTTACTACTGTAAGGAAACTACTGTACTCACCTGCACACACATATTTCGTGATGGGGATTTTACAGGGGAGGAATGGCCTGCCAAAGCAGAAGGAAGTCACTGGGCATTGTATGACTGTGGAAGTTGTGAAGAACAGAAAATGAGTATTGTATGTGGAAGAGAGAATATACTAGGGCACTTAGCTGGCTGTAATTTACCTGCATCTTGTAGCTGTACCCCCTTCCTACCCTCATTCCATATTGTGATTTATCTTCCTTGCTATACTGTCTTTCTTCAGGTGTGTCCTATTTATTCCTACAACTGAATCTTGGCACATGCTGATCTTTCTTCCTGGACCACTCCATTTCCTCTCTGCCAACACTCCACCTTTCATTTCCAATGACTTTTATTTTTTTTTCCAGTCTCAGTTAATCTTTTATTCAGAGATCTGTTTCTTACTTTCTATCTATATTATCTCCTGTCTTGTTTCTTGAAGCCCTTATTTATCTTCTTCATACCTCATGTTATAATTTTAAATTATCTGTTAGTCATTTACTTCTTTAATTCTGTATTTCTCACTAGATGCTATGGTCCATGAAGACAGACTCCATGATCACCACTGTTGCCCTAAGTCCCACCACACTAGTTGTTGGTGTAAATATTTATTGAATAAATGAACACAGAAGGATAAAGAACCTGAGAATAGGCTGCAAATGATAATATGCATCATGTTATGCTTAAGAAATATGTTATATTTGCATAGTGTCCAATAAGACTTGTGTTATTCTTAAGTACATAACATTTGTCCAAAGGGGTCTGACTTCAGCAGTTAAGTTCTATATTAAGAGACGGCTTGCTAAAGCTGAGACAGTTGTCCATTATTTTGGAAAGTATCAAATTTGGATTTATTTCTGTCTGCACAAATGTCCACTCTACTCCTACATCCTGGTCAGAATGTATTATACCGGTCCTGGACTGGACATACAGGTTCTTAATGCTCTCACACAGCATTAATCCATGCCCTTGGACAGTTGTGTTTTGCAGTCTCTGCCAGGGGATAGGCCATAACACATTTTTGTAATATTCTCCAGAATCTGAATCTTAAGGCTATAATGTTAAGGAATGTTGCAAGGAAAAAAAAGTCTCCGTGTAAAAGATGTTGTGTTATTTTAAATAGACTTGTTACTCAAAAGCAATTATTTTGTATGAAGCATTAAGGTACGAACAGAAGCTTTGCACATATTTGATTATGGGTCATCTGTCTGCATGTTTGACATAACTCAATGCTTGTAAATTGACAGCACTACAAACATTATTTTTTTAACAATTTTTTTAATTTAAGCTTTATTTAAACATATAATGTAACCCCACCACCCTCTCCCAACCCCTCTTCCCCCCACCCCCCTCAGTTTGTTTTATGACATTAAGAGTCTCTTTTGGTACAAACATTATTTTAAGTAGACAATGAGAATATGCACCATTCTAAAGATAATTTGGTGGTTTTATTCTTACTCAATGCAGTAACAACTAAAGTTTTTCATTTACAGTGAATTGATTTTCTGTCTTTGGAGAGCCCTAATTACCTTCAAGGTAAGATGCAAGCAGACCTACCTCCACACTGAATGCACACCTCTTCACAGTTTATGCTGCTTTCAAATGCCACCTTCTTAAGCCAACATCTTCATTTTAACTCCCGAAGATTTAAATCAGACACATACATCAAGCAGTTGTAAGTTAATGAGTTACCTCCATGAAAGAACCCCATTTTGAAATTCAGGCCATGAGTTACTTTGACATTTAAAAAGCAATTCAGTGAAAAAATATCAGATAAAAGGAAGGGGTCTTGAAATACATTTTTTTTTTCATATCTTTTCAGAGGTAACTTTTTTAAAAGATTTTATTTACTTATTTGAGAGAGAGAGAGAGCACACAAGCACAAGATGGGGGAGCAACAGGCAGAGGGAGGGGGAGAAACAGGCTCCCCCACAGAGCAGGGTCTATTTCAGGACCCCGGGATCATGACCTGAGCCAAAAGACAGATACTTAACCCACTGAGCCACCCATGCGCCCCTGGAGGTAATTTTTTAAACTATTTTCTAGTGATACAAAAAGATGTCTCAGCCACAATCCTCTGATTTCATAAGGAGCTCTGCAAACCCATTTTCAGTGTAAGTTTTTAACTCCTAAATTCCTAAATCCCCCAACTTCATGCAAATTAACAGGAATGTTCACAGACCAAAAGAGCTATGAGAGACTTCCATCTTCTAATCCCAACCTCTGTACTTGTTTCTTGGAGTTAATGACTACTTTTAAACCTACTGCTTGGCCACATTAAGCTTTTATTTCCTCAATTCCTGCCTATTCACCAGCCCATATGCCCCTTCTGGTTCTATTTATTTTGCTCACTTGTCTAGAGACCATAGTCCATTTTGACAATAACTATTTCAAGAACCCCTATACCTATCATCTCTCTCGGCCTCTAGCATCATGAGGCTGTAACTTAGAAACTTCAGCACATACATTCTGCACTCACAGGGTTTGGGATAGCACTGGAGAAAACCATGAACTTCTGATGGTTCTCTATAAACTCATCCTGTCTCAATTTGTTGCCACTTACTCATCTTTTCTTGAATCTTTATAATATTTCCATAATTTATTTTCCAAATCATACTCTTTGGCCTGCCAATAGCAATTCTCCTATCTTCCCTTGTAGGGACCAAAAAGGTTTTCCTTCTTCCCTTCTAGGTTCTTTGATTGGTTTAGTAATTAAATTAATATAAGATAGATAAACAGGGGGAAAAACATTTAATTTACTTTGTTTAAGGTGACTTTTGATAATTAAAAGTTCTTAATCTTAGTAAAGTGAAATTTATTATTTTTTATTTTATGGGGGATACTTATGTGTCTTGTTTAAGAAACCATCCTCTAGGGGCGCCTGGGTGGCTCAGTGGGTTAAAGCCTCTGCCTTCAGCTCAAGTCATGATCCCAGAGTCCTGGGATGGAGCCCTGCATCGGGCTCTCTGCTCTGCAGGGAGCCTGCTTCCCACCGCCCCTCCTGCCTGCCTCTATGCCTACTTGTGATCTCTGTCTGTCAAATAAATAAATAAAATCTTAAAAAAAAAAAAAGAAAGAAACCATCCTCTATAACAAGTTAAGAAATATATAATTTTTTCTTAAAGTTTTAAATATCTGCCTTTGAAATATAAGCTACTATTCTATTTAGAGTTGATTTTTGTGATGGGGTGAAATTGAGTTTTTTTTTTTCTTTCCTTTATGAATAACCATTACTTCAAGCGTATTTATTGTATAATACCACTCCTGAAGTTTACCATAATATATCTTCTCTCTCATTTGACACAACTCAGGCAAGCAAGACTTGATTCTGGGTTTTCTATTTTGTTGTAGTTGTCAGTCTGTCTATCACTGGGCTCATAACACATGTTTTTTTTTTTTTTTTTGAAGATTTTATTTATTTATTTGACAGGGAGAGAGAGAGAGAGATCACAAGTAGGCAGAGAGGCAGGAAGAGAGGGGCGGGGGAAGCAGGCTCCCCGCTGAGCAGAGAGCCCCATGAGGGGCTTGATCCCAGGACCCTGAGATCATGACTTGAGCCGAAGGCAGAGGCTTAACCCACTGAGCCACCCAGGCACCCCATAACACATGCTTTTAAGAACTATTATTTTCAGGGTGCCTGGTGGCTCAGTCAGTTAGGCATCTGCCTTTAGCTTAGGTCCCAATCCCAGCATCCTGCGATCAAGCCATGTGTTGGGCTCCTTGTTCAGGGAGAGTCCGCTTCTCCTCCCACTCATGCTCTCTCTCGTTCTCTCTCTTAAATAAATAAAATCTTTTAAAAAGACTATTACTTTCTAATAAGTCTTTATTTATTTTAAGGAAAACTCATCCTTTTTCCTTTTCATCCTTCTTTGCAAAAGTCTTGGCTAACTTTAAGCACCATGCTTTTTTTTTTTTTTAAGATTTTATTTATTTATTTGACAGACAGAGATCACAAGTAGGCAGAGAGGCAGGCAGAGAGAGAGCGGAGGAAGCAGGCTCCCTGCCGAGCAGAGAGCCTGATGTGGGGTTCAGTCCCAGGACCCTGAGATCATGACCTGAGCCGAAGGCAGAGGCTTCCACCCACTGAGCCACCCTGGTGCCTCAGCACCATGCTTTTTTAATAGAAATGTTAAAGTTTATTTATGAAGTCCCATGAGTAACCCTACTAGAATTTAAGTTATAATTTTATCAATTTAATAGATAAATTTGAGGAAAGTGGCATCAAAAAAATATTCTCTTCTTATCAATACATGTGGACTACCTCTCCATTTTCTTAATGTACCCTAGTAAAAAAATCATCAGTTTGGTCTGAAGCAATAAAGGATTCTGAATATTCAGTCAGTTGGTATAGAACATGTGCAACCTGGAAAAGACTTTTACTTTGTGATCAAATTGTAAACAGCCAGAAGATAAATGAAAAAAATTGGGGAAACTTCAAAATATTACTTAGAGAACAAAAGCAAACTTCTTCTGAATGCTCAGGAGTACTGAAAATTTTTTCTTTCACACAGAGTCTGTTTGGGAAACATAAATAACGATTTAAAAATAGCTCTCACTTATCCATCATAAAGCAGGACAGTTGCAGCATAGATAATTAAAATACACAGATGTGTGCATGGACTTCTTAACCTATGGAGCTCACATAAGGCTATTTTTGATATAGAAATATAATCTTGGAGTCCCAGAAACAGCCTCAGATGAAACATTCTGCTGTCAGATGCAGCATTCTGCCACTTACCATCACCCATAGACAATTACTGAAGATTATTATTTCCTATCACCTTCTGCACCAGAACATTTACTAGAACTAACAAATAACAAAACTGACTAAATTGAAATTATCCTTCTGTTCCTTTCCTAACCTTTCTGATTTGGGACAATTAAATAGTCTCAATATAGGCAACAAAAAAGGAGATGATGAGACATGGATTGGAAAGCCATTAGATAACTATTTGGTTTGAAGTATTAAAGTTTTCTTAACTGAACCACTCTAAAACATCAATAATTTAGACAATAGTTTCCATCATTTCTCCAAATGATAGGAATGTTTGGTAAACTGTAACAGAACCACGTCCTCTCTTTATCCAGAGACCAACAGGAAATACAATAAATCATCATTTGTCACGAGATTATTCAACTACCTAATCATTACCTCCATATATGAGTTAAAAGTTACTTCCATAAATTATGCCTTCTGAAGTTTCCGTCTGTAAATTCTACTCAACCTTTAAGGCCCAACTAAATGTACTATTATGCTTCCCTGGTAATCAGAATAAAATGTGATTGTTCTCCCTTAGTCCCCATGCCATCTTATGCTTATTGTAATACCATAGCATTTTTTTTCTAAAGTTTTTACTTAAATTCCAGTTAGTTATCATACAGTTTCGGGTATACAATATAGTGATTCAACAGTTCAAGATAGGACCTGGTGCTCCTCACAACAAGTGCCCTCCTTGATTCCCATCACTTATTTAACCCATTTCCCTAGTCACCTCCCTTCTGGTAACCATCAGTTTGTTCTCTATAGTTAAGAGTCTGTTTCTTTGGGGCACCTGGGTGGCTCAGTGGGTTAAAGCCTCTGCCTTCGGCTCAGGTCATGACCCTAGGGTCCTGGGATCGAGCCCCATGTTGGGCTCTCTGCTCAGCAGGGAGCCGTTTCCCTTCCTCTCTCTCTGCCTACTTGTGATCTCTGTCTGTCAAATAAATAAATAAAAATCTTTAAAAAAAAAAAAGAGTGTTTCTTGGTTTGCCTCACTTTCTTTTTTCCCTTTGCTCACTTTTTTGTTTCTTAAATTCCACATATGAGTGAAATCATATAGTATTTGTCTTTCTTTGACTGACTTATTTTGCTTAGCATGATATCCTGTAGCTCCATCCATGTTGTTGCAAATGACAGGATTTCATTCTTTTTGATGGTTCTTTAATATTCGTGTGTGTGTGTGTGTGTGTGTGTGTGTGTGTGTGTGTGTGTGTGTGTATCACCTGTTCTTTATCCATTCTTCAGCTGACAGACACTTGGGCAGGTTCCATAATTTGGCTATTGTAGATAATGCTGCTATAAACACTCAGGATGCATATATACCTTTCAGTTAGTATTTTTGTATTCTTTGGGTAAAGCTAGGTTGTAGGATAGTTCCATATTGAAGTTTTTGAGGCACCTCCATAATGTTTTCCAGAGTGGCTGCACCAGTTTGGGTTCCCAACAACAGTGTAAGAGGGTTCCCCTTTCTCCACAGTCTTGCTAATACGTGTTGTTTCTTGTGTTGTTGATTTTAGCCATTCTGACAGGTGTAAGGTGACACCTCATTGTAGTCTTGATTTGTATTTCCCTGATGATCAGTGATGTTGAGCATCTTTTCATGTTTCTATTGGCCATTTGTATGTCTTCTTTGGAAAAATGTTTATTCATGCCCATTTTTAAGTTGGATTTTTTTGGATGTTGAGTTTTATAAGTTCTGTATGTATTTTGGATATTAACCTTTTATCACATATATCATTTACAAATACCTTCTCCCATTCCATAAGTTGCTTTTTTGTTTTGTTGCTTGTTTCTTTGTGCAAAAGTCTTTTATGTTGATGAAGTCCCAATAGTTTATTTTTGCTCTTGTTTCCCCTTGCCTCTGGAGGCATATCTAGAAAGGAGTTGCTTTGGCTGATGTCAAAGAAGTTGCTGCCTGTGTTCTCCTCTAGGATTTTTATGGTGTCAGATTTTACTTTTAGGTCTTTAATCCATTTTGGAATTTATTTTCCTGTTTGGTGTAAGAAAGTGGTCCAGTTTCATTCTTTTGCCTGTTGTTGTCTAATTTCCCAACACCATTTGTTGAAGAGACTTTTTTCCCCTCCATTGGATATTCTTTCCTGCTTTGTTGAAGATTAATTGATCATGTAGTTAGGAGTTCATTTCTGGGTTTTCTTTTTTTTTTTAATGTATATTTACTTTCTTTTTTTTTCCCTTCCATTTTTTTTATTCAATTTCTTTTCAGTGTAACAGAATTCATTGTTTATGCACCACACCCAATGCATTTTGTTTCTTTCTATAATAATTTTGGGGTTGTCTCATTTCACACATGTACTATTAAGGACAGAGGAAATATTGGTCTTTCTTTAATGGCAATTTCATAGACATAACCAAGAGATGTAATATGTATCTCATAGCACAACACTCAAAAAAAATTTGGTCAGTCCAGGGCCATCTGGGTGGCTCAGTCAGTTAAGCATGGATGTTGATTTCAGCTCAGGTCAGGATCTCAGATTCTCTCTCTCTGCCCCTCCCCATCTCCCATGCATGGTTGGCACACTCTAATTAATTAATTAAATTTGATCAGACTGTTAAACACTAGTGTATGATGAGAGAGCAATCAACTGTCACGTGGCTAAATGTGATGATTTGTATATGTACACTTAATATTTAGATCATTAAAATGTGAATTATCAACACTGATGGGAAAGGACAAGCCAAGATTACCAGTGACTAATGAAGGTCAGTCAGAACTGGACACTGTACTATAATAAACTCAGCCTACTTATGTTGACTTCATGCTGCCTCCTTAGGAGAGCTATAGGGAGCTGTCCGACCCTAATTTTCATTGCAGAGAGAGCAATACTTTACCTAAATCTTAATTTTTTTATATCATGAAACTTTACCAATAACATTGTAGTGTTTTTATCTAGTTGTAGAAAACATAACATCTCCAAGATAACAATGGAGAACCACTAAATAACCTAGCTATATTAGGATTAGGATATAAGTGCTTCTTTAAAACAATTAATTTAAAAATTAACATAAAATAAAATAATTAGTTTTCATTATGTTTTTAATAAAAACAAACACTTAGGATATCCAGAAAATGATATATTGCTGGTATAGAAAGAATAGGCATCCAGAATATTGAACCCATTGTAGTAAATCTGAGGAAAGAATACATATGCTAGACCTGATAGATTCCCTTAGATCTTGCTACTCATCCTCCTTAAAAATTCATGGCCTTAGGATGCCTGGGTGGCTCAGTCGGTTAAGCTGCTGCCTTCAGCCCAGGTCATGATCAAGTCCTAAATCGGGCTTAGCAGGGAGCCTGCTTCTCTCTCTGCTTCTGCCTGCCACTCTGCCTGCTTGTGTGCTCTCTCTTTCTCTCTCTCTCTGATAAATAAATAAATAAATAAATAAATAAATAAATAAATAAAATCTTTAAAAAAAATCCATTGGTCACAATCATCATCAATCAAATCTTATATATACATATAGATTAAAATTTATTCTTTCAACAAAAATGGCTTCTTTGTGCTTGGCAGTGCCAGGTTTTATCAATAGAAGATTAAGAAAAACTTCCATTCATGAATCTCAAATTTAGGTTAACGAGAAAAAAGAACACTTCATTAATACAGGCTAAAACCCCGGACTAAATCAAAACTTCAATTTTTAGTGCAGTAATTTCACAAACATTTCTTTCTCCTACAATAGATGTGGGCAAATATATCTAATTATAAACAGTTGGTGTCTTTGCTCCACATTTAATGATGGCTTCATAAAATTAAAGAAATAAAGGCCAGCAATATAAACAGTTATTTAAATAAATGATCAGTTATTGGAGTCACTGAGCCTTTCACTTAAAAATATACTAGCAGCAAATTTGTTTTACTTTTACATTACCTTTGTGTTACCCCTTGAGTCAGTACACCGAACACAATCCACAAATTAATAGGGTAATCTGTCAGATGAGTACTGTAAATGCAATGTTCATTACTGATGGCTCAAATCAGTGTGTTTAATCATTGCAGGCAACTGTTAGCAACCTGACAAGAGAACTCTGCTTTTTAAAGTTCTATTTAAAGTTAAAATGGTAAAAAGGCTAGGCTATTTATCATTTACATTTGAATCAAAATAAAACTATTAATTAGGGCTGTCTTGGTGGTTTAGTCAGTTGAGTGTCAGACTATGGGGTTGGCTCAGGACGTGATCTCAGGGTCCTGGGTTCGATCACCCTGTGGTCCCTGCTCATCAAAGAGTCTGCTTATCTCCATTTCTCTCTGCCCCTCCACCCTGCTCATGCACTCTCTCTCTCTCAAATAAATGAAAAAATAAATCCTTAAAAAAATGAAACTATTACTTGAAAGATACTTTTACGTGAGACAGTATGTTATTCAAGGCATGTGGGGCTGGAAGTTATGAGGAGTGATCAGGTCTGCACTGTTTTTTATAGGTAAATATCCCCATGGAATGAGACCACTGGGACAGATAGTTTTTGAAACTTGATTCTATTGTCTGTAGTAAATTTGGGATCTACATGACAATCCTTCAGTGGTCAGACTAAGTTTGGTATGACTTATTTATATCATGTACTCTTGTTTTGTTTTGTTTTCAATTTTCCTAAATCTAGTCATGAGCCTGTTTCTTGACTCCTGGTTTTATAATCTGGAATGAGGAACCTTGTCTAATTAAGTTTTATTAAATGTTTCCTTTCTTACTTGGATAAAAGTTACTTTCTTCAATGTTTATGTAACTTCTCAAAGGCAAAAAAAAATTACTGAACTTTCTAGGAAGACCTCGCCTAGGAAACTTTCATATATATATATACACACACATACACACACATATACATATATGTATACACACATGGGCACACACACACACACACATACATATATATGTGAAGAGGACTTGTCAAAGCATCTAGTCTTCAGAACATTCACAGTCCTGGTCATTTTCCACTTAAAGGAGACAGGAATAAGAGTGGTGATTTTGTCTCTGAAGAAGGTGGGTTCTCTTGGTCCAGAAACAAGTTAGAGAACGACATTAAGAGTGTGTGAAGTAGGTAATGAATATGAAGTTAAATGGATAATGTTCATTTCCAGCAGATGAAAGAGTATGAGATTTGGAGCTAGACAGACCTCCTAACTCTGCCACCTGCTACCTGGGAGGCTTTGCGAGTTTTACTCAACTCCCCAGCACAGAATTATATAGGAGAAGCAGTAATGTGTACTAAATGTGTACTAAAAGGTACTGGAAGGTAAGAGAAAGCAAAACTGAGGAGCTGATACCTGAGCTGGATTTACCACATATGTCATATGTGCTTTTTGGAACTTACTAAATTCTCAAAGCAAAATTATGAGATAATTTCTGAAAGGAAATATACTGGTTTTATAGAACTACAACTGATTCTTAAAAGCATTGTGACTGGGTATAACATGTATGATGGAAGAAAAAAATATACATTTAAAAATGAAGGTATAAAAGTTGAAGGAGCCAGATGACCTTGATTGGAAGACTACGTAATATTAGTATTAGTTTTTAGGCAATAAGGATAGTGACAGAGAATCCTTTCTGCAAACACAAAGACCAGTTCTTTCAAATGGGGTGAACCAATGCTTGGTTCCTGATATCATGGAGTTACTCAGAGCAAATTACAGAGGGGATATGGTACCAGTTCTTAGGGTTGTGACTTCTTGTTGGTATATATTCCAGAGAGTCTTCTAAGTGACTGCTTTCTTGGAAAAAGGCTAAACAATTTCCTGCCAGAGATATATCTCCATTTAACTTGATGTTTCTCATTTCTACTCTTCATCTAAGATATTAGTGCAACACTTAAAGTGCACCTGACATAGTGGGTTTACTATCTGTTTCTTGAAGGAATTTCTTGACTCTGCTTCCAGACAACTGCATGCTTGGTCCACCTCTGACTTTATTGGCTCCATCAGTTTCTTTGGCTGGATATGCTTCTTCCCTACCTCTGAACATTGGAAGGATTCGGGGCTCCAGCCCACTTCTCTTCTGCTCTTTAAATTCACATCTAGGTGACCTTATCCATTTGTCCCAGCCTTCCTCCTGATCTCAGCTCATATATTTTACTGCCTGCTCAGTGTCTCCCCTTGAATTTCCATCAGACACCTCAAACCTAAGAGACCCCCAAAATTACTTATTTCCACTTCCTCTATCTCCAAACATGTTCCTCCACAGTCTCTCTTAGCTCAGAAATGAAACTAACCATTATTTAGAAAACAACAGCTCTTTTTCAGTCATATTCCACATATTTCATGTCCTCTTAAATGTCATGTATATTTCTTTAAAATACATTTCTCATAAATCTCATTCCTCTCTACCTCCACTACTATCATCCTAGTCTAAGCCAAACCATCTGTTGCTAGAATATTTAACATCCAAATGTCCCCAGTTTCCAATCTTGCTCTCCTATAAGAGGTCTCCAAGCAGCATCCTGAGCAATGTGATTAACATACACAACTAATTATATCAGTCCCTGCTCCAAAATCTCCCAAACACACTTAAGAGAATCCAAATTCCTTACCATTACCTACAAAGCCCTGTAAAATAAGGTTTCCTGGCTCCCTCTCTGTCCTCATTTTGTCTTTCTTCCCACTTGTTTATTCCACTGTAGCAAACCAGCCTTACTTCTGCTTCACAAAGCTATTCATTTCCATCTCTGGGCCTTTGAACTTGCTTCCTCTGAAATACTCTTACTACAGACAATCACATGGCTTTCCCTCACTTCATTGTTCTCAAATCAAACATTCCCTCCAAAAAGAATATTTTTTTGTTGATTCTATTTAAAATGGCCTGTGCTCTCTCATATTTTTGTTCAGCTTAAATTCCTATATATTATCTATCACTGTCTAATATGATGTTATGCATTTATTTGTTAATTATCTGATTGTTTCATAGAATGTAAGCTTCTGAAGGAAAATTTGCCTTAGTCATTGACAGACTTTCAATAGTACTTTAGCTATTTCCAGGCATGTAGTAAGTATGTATTATTTGCTGAATTATTGAAGGAAATTGAATGATAAGCATTTGGAGATCCTTAAAAGCAACAGTGGAAGCTAGAAGACTGTTTTTAAACCAGTGTGAACTTCGTGCAGTGATGAATAATTAGGTCAATAGAATACAATGCAAGAGCCCAGAACTAGAGCCAGGAATATATACAACTTGAATTGTTGGAGACAGCATCACTGATCAGTGTGAAAAGAATGTACTATTCAGTAAATGGCATAAGGATAATTGGTTATCAGTAGGAAAAAATTTAAAATGAAATCTCTATCTCTCATCCTATACACAAAATTTAAATAAATAAACAAATAAGTAAATCCCAAAGAGAGTTTATGTAAAGCTTATTTAAAAAAAAATCAGGGACTATAGAAACATATTATAACCTAAGAGTAGAATCAGATTTCTTTGACAAATGCAAAGGACAAAATCCATAAAAAATGTTGACATATTTGTCTAAGGTCATAACCGAAAACTTATTTTCATTAAAACCATACCACAAGTTATAAAATAACCAATTACAGATGGAGAGATGCTGTTTGCAACACTTCCAACTGACAATTAGTAATCTAGAAAAAGAAGAACTTTTATATTCTAGAGGCAAATAGTAGGGAGAAAATGGGCAAGAGACACATACAAGCAATTCATAGAAGAGGAAACTTGAGTATCCAGCTAATAGCTATGGCTCAATCACATTTGCAAGCAAGAGAATAAAAAAAGAAAACATGAGATATAGTTTCCTTTACATTTCCATCATTTTCTTTTAAATTTCTCCCTCCCTCCTTCTCTTTCCTTTCTCCTTTTTCCCAGCTTTCATTGTTATTCTTAGTGAGTTGATCTGATATAGAGTCATCAGTGGAAGTGGAATTCTCTTTTCCATTTTTCCTCTTTTAATTTCAATATTTTGACAAAAGATAAGTGTTAATTTTCCTTAACATAATGGGCACATTGGTGAAATAGATATTTTATACTCTATTTCCATTCCTAATAATAATAACAAATAAAAGAAAATAATAATCATTAATTCCAAAATAAAGCTGCCAAATACAATATAATGTACAAAAATATATGGCCAGTTGCAGGAAGGAATTGGGGAGTGGAAATAATTAGTGAAATAAAAGCAACAAAATGAGAAGAAACACTTATCTGAAACACTCAGAGGCATAAGATATAAACTTGATAAGTCAAAATGAAATGAGAATGAAAAGCTAGAAATGATCAGAGAAAATAATTGAAAATAATTGATATAGAACATAAATATATATATACATATGTACATATGTATATATATATATAATGCATGCCTAACTTGCATACAAGAACAGAATAGACTGAATAAAATCACTCATAATATGATTTTAGAAAAAAAGTTTTATCTTCTTTCTGAAATAAAGTATGGCATTATAAACAAACTTAAAAGTCATGCTGTTTCACAAGAAGAACTGACACAGAATTATCAGTATTGAGATGTATTCTAGCAGTGCTCCTGTCTTCCAATATCCTTTGGACATTCTGGCAAACTACTCAGTTACATAAAACGGGGGAAAGCTAATCTCAGACTACTTCACCTCAATATTGAATGGTAGGTGATAGTGATAAAAGGTCCACAAAACCTTCAAAGTGCTAAATTTTATAAGATTTGTCTTCAAGTGAAAGAGCAAAAAAAATAATTTCCAAACATGCTAAAATTCAAAAACTGTCAAACATTTAAGCTCCTTTTACATGACTGAGTGAATGATGAGATTTTGCTGAGAAATATATCAAAGTGAAGAGTTTAGGAATAGAGAAGTACTAAATCTATCTAAATATGTAAATGTGTCCTGAAAAATTAATAAGGGTTAAGATAACAGAAAATAATTTAAAACTTTAACTGTATGAAAAACTTAAAAATTCAAAAATCAGGAAGTTAATGCATGAAGAAATAAGTAGAAGAAAAAATATATCCTGTTTACTTCATCTATTATAATAGAGGAAGCAAAGATATTTAAATATATTTTATTAAAAAGTTTTTCTTCAATAAATGGTGATGGAAAAACAGGACAACCACATGCAGAAGAATGAAACTAGACCAAGCTCTACACCAAACACAAAGATAAAATAAAAATGGATGAAAGACCTCAGTGTGAGACAGGAATCCATCAAAATCCTAGAGGAGAATATAGGCAGTAACCTCTTCAACATTGTCAACAGCAACTTCTTTCAGGACATATCTCTAAAGGCAAGGGAAACAAAAGCAAAAATGAACTTTTGGGACTTCATCAAGATAAAAAGCTTTTGCACAGCAAAGGAAACAGTCAACAAAACTAAGAGGCAATCCATAGAATGGGAGAATTTATTTGCAAATGATACTTCAATTAAATAATTAAATTAAATCAGTTAAAGAGCTGGTATCCAAGTGCTATAAAGAACTTATCAAACTCAACACCCAAAAAACAAATAATCCAGTCAAGAAGTAGGCAGAAGACATGACCAGACGCTTCTCCAAAGTAGACATATACATGGGTAACAGACACATGAAAGAATGTTCAACATCACTAGCCATCAGGGAAATACAAATCAAAACCACATTGAGATACCACCTTATACCAGTTAGAATGGCAAAAATTAACAAATGTTGGCGAGGATGTGGAAAAAGGGGAGCCCTCTTACACTATTGTTGGGAATGCAAGTTGGTACAGCCACTCTGGAAAAGAATATGGAGCTTCCTCAAAATATTAAAAATAGAGCTACCCTATGACCCAGCAATTGCACTACTAGGTATATACCCCAAAGATACAAGATGTAGTGAAAAGAAGGGGCACATGCACCCCAATATTCATAACAGCAATGTCCACAATAGCCAAACTGTAGAAAGTGCCAAGATGCCGTCCATTCAACAGATGAATGGATAAGAAGATGTGGTCCATATATACAATGGAATATTACTCAGCCATCAGAAAGGATGAATACCCACCATTTGCATCGACATGGATGCAACTGGAGGGGATTATGCTAAGTGATATATGTCAAGCAGAGAAAGACAATTATATGGTTGCACTTACTTGTGGAACATAAGGAATAGCATGGAGGACAACAGGGGAAGAGAGGGAAAACCGAATGGGAAGAAATCAGAGAGGGAGATAGACCATGAGAGATTCTGGACTCTGGGAAACAAAGTGAGGGTTACAAAATAAGGGGAGTGGGAGAATTAGGTAACCAGGTGATGGGTATTAAGAAGGACACATGTTGTGATGAGCACTGGGTGTTATACGCAACTAATGAATCGTTGAACACTACATCAAAAACTAATGATGTACTATATGATGGCTAACTGAACATAATAAAGGAAAAATTTTTTTTCACAAGGAAAAAATACTGTTATAAACCATCAAAGTATGAAAAGGAAAATATGTATAAACTAAAAGCAAAGAATATATGGATGATATGACAAATAATAGAAACGAGTATTAATCAAAACAGAAAAAATCTAACTTGCATTTATATGATTAAGACAAAATGTAATATGTTTGTCATATTACTAATATAATATATCTATTATTATACCTGGGATAAAGTAATTTAGCAAATAAAAAGTATGATCAGATTTTATGTATATGTATATGAAATACTTATTTCTTACCATGTGTGCAAGACAACCATAGTTATACAACATAATATAAAACAAAGTTATATTGCAATCCCCATTTAAAAGTGAAAATATAACTAAAGACAATGAAGCAAATTTCAAAAATAAACAAGAAAGCAGTGATTTGGCTATGAATATATATAGGTTGAATTTATGGTATAATACAAAAATATAGTCCCAAGCTTTTTGACATAAATATTTTACACAGAATAACACTGAATCAAAACCAATAAGGCAAAACCTACAGGAAACACATATAAAAATAGGCAGCTGCATAGAAGGGTATTTGTCTTTAACTTTTTTGGCTCTTCTCAATGCAAGACAAGTCAAGTAAACAAAGGAAGTTAAGGATACAAATACTATTAACAATAAAATAAACCTAGTAAACACATTAAACTGCATCCTAAGAGCGGAAAAAAAAGCATCTTTACAAGTTCCCATGAGACACTGAACAATGCTAGGCCCTGAAGGACACTTTCTTAAATTCCAAGTTGTTGAAATAGAATAGACCACATTCTCTGACCAATGTGCAGGAAAGCTAGGCATACCCATAGATAACCAAAATGGAACCACTCCAAATCCAACCCCATCAATTTGAAAAGAGAAATCTTTCTTTTTCTTCTTTCCCATAAAATGAGTCAAAGGAGAAATCAGAAATTAAAGCATTTCTGGGGCAAAAATGGTAAGGAAAAGATGACATATTTTCATTGAAGGATTTAAGTAAAATCTGTGCAAAAAGGAAAATTGTAAACAGAAAAGAATAGGGAAGCATTAACTAGATATTATAATCTTAAATTAGGAAAAAAGATTAATTAGGGTAAGGAAACCAAAAGGAAGAAATAAAATGTGTACACAGAATTGATGAACAAGAAAACCATCAAACTAACCAACACAGAAGTCTGCTTCTTTGAAAATAAAAGTAAAAAAGTAAGTAACATAATCTTGAATAAAGGGGAAAATCCCAAAGATACAAAACGTATAATGAGAAAGGAAATCAAGCATTTGCAAAACATTAGATAAGTAGAAGAGAATATCTAGCTTAAATTTATGCACATCTTAATTTTTCATTTCCTAGGAAAATATAAATTAGGTACTAACTCTGGAATAGGTAAAATAAACAGATGAACTTGGTTTAAAAAACAACAAAAATTGTCAAAGAGCTACCCCTTGCCTTCCCCAAATATAAACGCATATGGAGCACTAGGGCATTTTCTCAGGTGAATTCTACTAAGCCTTCAAAAACATATAAGTCCTATTTATTCATATCAGTGTTCTCAAATTTACAAAACACCTGGAGAGTTATTAAAATGCAGATACTCCTTCCATTTGAGTAAGATCTAAGAGTCTACCAAGCTCCCAGGTGATGCTGATAGTGTTACTGAAGCCAGATATCAAGTTGCAAAGGTTTTAACTGTTACATAACCTAGAGGACGAAAGCCTCGAGACACTTTTTATAAGGTGTATTTTAAAATTGATACTAAACTTTATAAATATATTTATTATAAATATAAAAAGCAACTGTAGACCAATCCAATTTCTGCTGTAAATATTGGTGGTATTGATGCTAAGGCAAAATAAAATATTTACATGTAGAATCAAGAAGTTTATTAAAAGAAACACAGAACACAACCAAGCAAGGTGATTCTACAAATGCTCATATGGTTTGGTGTTAGCAAAAATAATATAATTCACCATATTAATAGGTCAAATGAGAAGAATTGATAATTTCCACAGATGTTGAAAAAATTATGAAATTTACAATACACTATTTGTTTTTATTTAAATCTAAATAAAATTTAAAATATGGATATAAAACCTAATGATGAAATCAGAATCATTAAAATTAGGAACAAAGGGTTCCTGAGTGGCACAGTAGGTTAGGCATCTGACTCTTGATTTTGGCTCAGGTCAAGATCTCAGGGTCATGGGATCAAGCCCCACATAGGGCTCCGAGCTCAAAGTAGAGTCTGATTAGGAGTCTCTCTCTCTCTCCCTCTGCCCCTCCCGAACCCCTCTGTCTTTGTCTCCCCCCACCCAAAATAAATAAATAAATCTTTTAAAAAATAGAAACAAGATAAGGATTTCCACTGTCACCTTATTTATTATTGTATTCTGGGTGTAGAAAACAGTGAAATTAAGCAAGAAGAGAGTGAGATATTTTAGAAAGAAAAGGGAAAATGTGTTATTTGTAATCAACATAAGTGTGTAAGGAAAATTCAAGAAAATTAGGAATCACTAGAAATTCTTTATAAGAATTATATTTTTAGGGACGCCTGGGTGGCTCAGTTGGTTAAGCAGCTGCCTTCGGCTCGGGTCATGATTCCAGCGTCCTGGGATCGAGTCCCGCATCGGGCTCCTTGCTTGGCAGAGAGCCTGCTTCTCCCTCTGCCTCTGCCTGTCACTTTGTCTGCCTGTGCTCGCTCTCTCTCTCTCTCTCTCTCTCTAACAAATAAATAAATAAAATCTTAAAAAAAAAGAATTATATTTTTATTATTTATATTTTTATAAATAATTATAAAGGGTATATTTCTAATCTGTGAAGACAATATTTTCAATATACTGCCTTGTGTGTACTTAGAGAAGGATGGGGGGACAGCATACTCTCTGCCTTATATAAGAGCAAATTCTAGATGGAGCAAAGGTTTAAATGTAAAATAAACTAATGATAAAAAAAGCAAACAATGGGGCGCCTGGGTGGCTCAGTGGGTTAAAGCCACTGCCTTCAGCTCGGGTCATGATCCCAGGGTCGTGGGATCGAGCCCCATATCGGGCTCTCTGCTCTGCGGACAGCCTGCTTCCTCCTCTCTCTCTGCCTCTCTGCCTACTTGTGATCTCTATCTGTCAAATAAATAAATAAAATCTTTAAAAAAAAAAAAAAAAAAAAAAAGCAAACAATAACTATAATAAAAATGAATATATAAAACCTAATATATACACATAAGCAGAGAACATAAATATAGAAGAAGATAGAGGTATTTCTTCATCATCTTGTGTGATAACTCTTTATGCATATCAGAAAACAAGGAAGCCACTGAGAAAAAAAAAAAAAATTGATCAATTAGAAAGTCCAAACTCTTGAATGGCAAAAATACACTTTTAAAAATCAAAAGTCACAAAAACTGGAAAGTATTTATAACATATATCAAAGTGTCCAATTTTCCTAATATCATGTTGGCAAGGATTAAAATATTAGATAATACAAAGGATAGACACATTACAAAGAAAGTGTTCTGTATTCATATAATATTATGCTATCATTGGCATTATAAAATGCAACATATTTATATGTGTTGTAATGGAAATATCTCCAAAGAACAATATTGTGTTTGTCTTAGCAGGTAGAAACAAAGACCTGAGTTAGATGAAAAATAGTTGTAATAGGAAAAAAAAAAAAAGAGCAGAGAGAAGAGATGTTATGGAAATAGAATCAGCAAAATAGAGGAAGAAGCAAAATCTCAGAGTTTGAGCCTAAGTAGCCAGGATTTATTATTATTACTATTACCATTATCATTGTTATTATTAAAATCTGAAAGAGGAGCTTATTGTTGTTAAAGATAGTACAGAGAAGAGTACAAGGAGTTGGCTGAATCTGAGGATTCTGGAACCAGACTTTAATTTCCATTGTTATTTACCAGCCGTGAGACTTTATGCAAATTATTTTTCTCTCTGTTCCTCATTTGCTCATCTTTGAAGAAGAATAAGTACTTACAAGACTGTTCTGGAACTCTAAGGATTAAAGAAGTCAATATTATCAAAGTGTTAATAATAGTGCTTGGCTTATAGTGCATGCCAAATATCTGTTAGCTATTATTCTAATAATTGTGGATTTTTTTAGTATGAAAGGCTGCTTAAGAAGTTAGGCATGAGGTAACAAAAGATAGTTGGAAATGCAAGGCTAGAATTTAGCATACAGGTCAGAGTTGATACGCACATTTATCTAGACTGAGGAGTTTCCTAGGATTTGGGCTTTCAGAACTAAAACTGGGAGTTACACTACATTACCTAGATGAGACAGACAGAGCTCAGCACCAGGGTAAATATTCTAGGCTGGAGGCCATTGTTCTCATAAACTGATGTCATTCCAGTATACTGTGAGGAAACATACTAAAATAATACAATACACTCTACCTCTTTCCAAATCAGCCTCTAGAGAGAATGAAGTAATGAGCAATGGCAGTGCTGGGCTGAGAGTCCAGAACCTAGCTGTGCAATGTCTTTATGTTACAACTGTGTGACCTGATTGAATGCTCAGACTAGTGCCTAGATAAAGAATTGTCCCTTTTATTTCTTTGTTAGTTGGCCTAAATGTGTTCTGGAGAATTACTAAATACACTGATTTTTTTTCTATTGCCGTAGTCTGTAAGCTCAGAGACTATTCTAGCAAGAAGCAACTCAATTAAAAATCAGTAAATCAATGTTGATGCTTAGCAATGTGGTTATCACAATGTGTTATCACTTGCCCTCTATGTCTGAATATACACTGAACTTTGATGGGGAAAACTAGAGAAAATTAGTAGTTTACCAAAATATTAGAGCTAGGAGATGGAAGGTCAGGTAATCTTTCCAACTTAGCCTGTATTTTATGTTACCTCAGTAATGTCATAGATTATTTTTACATTCAGAGCTCAAGGTGACCTATTGCTACAGGTGATTATATTTTATTCTCCAGATCAGATCCTTGAATCTAATACACTCTCAAACAAATTTGTATACAGTTTAGAAGAACTGATAAAGAAAGTTCATGCTTAGGTGAAGCTGGAAAAGGTCAACGGAATTGTGTTGCAGTTTTCTAAAATATATGTATATGCACACGACAGTGACAACAAAAAGGTACCATTTCCTACAAAAATTTTTACTTACATACTTGTTTATTTTCACGAGGAAAAAGTTCTAAGTTTGGAATTATCAAAAGATTTACACCATATTCAGATTAATTTTTGAACATATTTTCTGACAATTGGAGGTTGCTACTGATGGCCCAGTTTCAGTATCAAATAGCTGCCATTCAGACTTCCCAAGAAAGAGCAAAAAAATTAATATTTACAAATACAAAATTTCTCAATATACTCTAAGGTGTTTATGGAATCATGTAAATTATCATCATTTTAAAATAACATCAGAAAGATTGCTATAGAAAGCACCCTGAGAGACAGGGATCTCTTAATAAAATTTGAATCACCAGTAGTATATTCACATTGTGGCATTATCAAAGCACACAGAATATGCCAGGCACTGGAGGTAACATATCCCAATTTATATAATAAACATTAACATAGAATAGCTTGGTGTAAAAGGGACTGACATGGGACAAACGTCAAACAGTTCTTAAAGAAGCAAATGTGAGAGGAAGAAGCAAAACAATAAAAGTTGACAATTCTTCATCAGGCAATTTAATGTAATAATAGAAATTGGGGTTTTTTTCTTGGCAAAAAAAGTCTATAAGGAGTAATAATTGTGGGAGCATGAGAATTTACTACAATAAGCCAGACAGAATGCTTAAAATTCAAAATGCAGTTCACCCTAAAGAACTTGAGATTAAAAATGAAATACAACTCAGAATATACATATTTATACTTATCTCTTATATAGCACATGTTCCTTCTGAGCTGTGCAAGGATTTGCCATTTGCCATGTTTTTACAGATTAAGTATTGTTAAGTGCTCCAAGGCACAGTTCATAGCTACTTTCAAGATTTAAACTAACAAAAATCTGGTTTAAATACATTTTTGCGGGGCGCCTGGGTGGCTCAGTGGGTTAAAGCAGCTGCCTTCGGCTCAGGTCATGATCCCAGGGTCCTGGGATCGAGCCCCGCGTGAGGGTCTCTGCTTGCAGGGAGCCTGCTTCCCTTCCTCTCTCTTTCTGCCTGCCTCTCTGCCTGCTCATGATCTCTGTCAAATAAATAAATAAAATCTTTAAAAAATAAATAAATAAAAATTAAAAAATAAATACATTCTTGCTATTTGACGCTTTAGTAGTCCTAAATCATATAAAGACAGCCTATTTTATTCCTCTAAAATTCTGTACTGCAAATGTCAGCATATTGAATAATAATATGATCAATAGCAAAGCATCTAATCCAATTGTTTTTTTAAATTCTATGAATTAATGTATTGGATACTTTTGCAAAGTTGGGAGGGATATCAAAATCTTGAATATTCTTTTTACTTCACTTTTACTTCTATGTACAACTATGGGTTTATGTTTTTATCACTTTTTGCTTTCTTGCACTTTTTGTAATCTGAGTAGTTTTTTAAATTAATTACAGAAAAAGTCTACCTGCCTCCTGCTGAACATTTTCCTCTGTTCAGTTTCTAGATAGGTTCAGGTTTCTTGTCCTAAAGGGAGTGTACCATAAGTACTTACTTCATAGGATTATTTTGTTGATTAAAAAATAAAGTACTGTATACCATTGTGTAATTATTCAGTAAATTCTTAATTAATATTAGCTATTTTTATTAATGCATATTAACATGTTAAAGGCTCTAAGAAAACCTTAAGAAATGATACTTGCTTTGCTTAACTTTACCTCAATATTTCCAGATCTTATTAGGGCCTATTAAACTCTACTACTTAGTTAGGAAAAAAGATTTTTTTTTTTTTATATTTTGTTTATTTATATGACAGAAAGAGAGAGAGAGATCACGAGTAGGTAGAGAGAGAGAGGAGGAAGCAGGCTCCCCTCCCAGCAGAGAGCCCGATCCCAGGACCCTGAGATCACGACCCGAGCGGAAGGCAGAGGCTTAACCCACTGAGCCACCCAGGCGCTCAGGAAAAAAGATTTCTTAACAACCATTTTGCCTACCTGTCCACATTGTTTTGGTTCTCTTTAGAAGGGAGTGTGTGTGTGTGTGTGTGTATGTGTGTGTGTGTGTGTGTGTGTGTGTGAATTGTTATTTGCCATTGTACCACTGACCTATTTGAAATAATTTATAAAACAGGTATATAAGACTTTCTGTTTTAGGTAGTGAACAGTTTAATTTGGTGACATTGTCCCCTAAATCACAATTTATAGGAATCCTCTGCATGAAGTGTTTCTATGTTTCAGGACCAGGAGAAGAGATGGTTTCCTTATAATGTGATTTGTTTTAATTAATTTTCAAAGGACTATAAACTCTAATCAAAATAATTTAAAGTCTAAGTAGCAAAATTATATTGTCATGATATCTTTAACATACCACTAAGAATCAAAATGACATTTTATTCCAAGTTTCTACCAGAGTCTTGACAAATAATAGAAAACCAGTAAGTGCTTTTTTAATGACTATATTTATTTCATCTAGATCATTAGTTTTATAATTATAATGCAAATCATTCTAGAAAACTCTATTATTTTAAAACAGTAGATAATATACACTTGAGGTGGCCTATGAAAACCCAACTCTCTATCCCTGACAACTTTCCAAGAGTTGATATTGTTCAGATTTTCACCCTACTTTGAGCTCAGAGAGTCTGACCTATCTCTTGTACCAACAAGTGAGTCCTAATTTGTCTAAGCCAGTCATGGGATTTAATTCTAGCCAAAGTCTGTGTGAAAGGAAATTTTTGAGGGAAGAGTTGGAAAATATTTATTCACTCCTTAAAATGAGGATACAGAAAGAGTTTCTCTCTTTTGATGATGATTATCATTACCAAGCCTTGGTGGGATATCTGAAACTACGGGTAAGCCAAAGAGCAAAGCCAAAAAATGTGGGCACTGGGGGGTAGAGCAGAAACGAGAATAAACTGAGTCATTAATTTTCTTATCATGTCACTGAACAAAAGAACCCTGAAAATGTTCTTTCCTATCCATCTCTGAGTTTCCTGTAGAGATTCTTATTAACTAAATAAGTAAATTTTGTCCAATTAAGGCTATTCAAATCTCAATTTTCTGTTATCTGTAGTCAAAGCATCCTAATTGCCATACTCATCTAGCTGCTAACACTTTTACTTAGAATTTTTAATCATGAAAGCCAGTTTTTATATCTTACATTTATTAGATATAAGAATTTTGTATCACTAGACTTTATTTCTTTTATTTTACTAAGATGAAGATGCTAAATTGTTCTAAATTCAATGGATCACATTCTCATTGAGATTCTCTCTCTTGAGGAGTATCAGTGTAAATAGAAATGTTCCATGTTTAAGCATAAATACATTGAACTTAAGTTTCTGCAATAAGTAAATGTGTTGCAAGTTTATAAATTATGAACAGATTTTCTGGTAGATTTTTAACTATTTTTGATTCAAAATGATTTTTTTTCTTAAACATACATTCAAAGTATTGAACATTTGGGCCTATACTTTTAAAGCAGAATTAAAAAAAAAAAATCCCAGGGTTGACTGACTGAAACTGAGACTTTATTTATTTATTTATTTATTTATTTATTTATTTATTTATTTTGAGAGAGAGAGAGAACAAGGCAGAGGGGCAGAAGGAGAGAGAGAGAATCTCAAACAGCCTCCCTGATGAGGGTGAAGCCCAAGGCAGAGCTTGATCTTAGGACCCTGAGATCAATCCATCCAGGCACCCCAAGACTTTCCTTATTAATGTCTTTAATGGCACCTTTAAAAACTATGTTCTTCTAACTTGAAATTTTCCATCCTTACAGTGGTATTTCTTTTGATAGAATTTATTATGTGGAATTTAGTGCAGGTAATTGGCATTGCTCTCTATTTTTCATCCAAGTATTTGTATGATTCACTATTTTGAATTGTGAACATCCTGCTGGAATCTGCCCTTACTTTTTTGTTTGTAAGACATAATAAGCATAAAAAAAAAGTCTATTTCTCTGGGGAATAAAATAAGTCAAGGATAATGAATTCTGCTTTATTGTTGAAATATGTCTCTCTCTTGAAGAAAAATCCATTTATCAAATATCAAAGAGACTGAGAAATAAAATAAGTTTTTTACTGGTTAAGTTTGTGACCTTGTGAAAAAAAAATGAAAAGAAATAAAAGGACCCAATAGAAAGTTCAAAAGTGGTAACATTTTCATTCAATTGTGACACGGTCAACTTTTTACCCATGCTACTTCTTTTCTTGTTCTTTTTTTTTTAGGATGACATCAAAATTTTATTTCCTTTTGTTACCTGCTCCTATTATTTAATGTCTTTCTTTCTTTCTCTCTCTCTTTCTTTCTTTCACCTTCATTGCATAAGTTTGACAATTTATTTAATATTTTTATGATTTTTTAATTTAATTTATTATTAACATATAGTGTATTATTGGCTTCAGAGGTAGAGTTTAGTGATTCTTCAGTCCTATATAACATCCAGTGTTCATTACATCATGTACCCTCCTTAATATCAATCACCCAGCTAATCCCTGCCCTCTCCCTCCACTCTAGCAACCCTCAGTTTGTTTCCTATGATTAAGAGTCTCTAATGGTTTGTCTCCCTGACTTCATCTTCTTTTATTTTTCCCTCTCTTACCCTATGATCCTTTTTCTTTCTTAAATTCTAAATATAAGTGAAATCATATAAATGTCTTTCTCTGATTGACGTATTTCCACTTAGCATAATACCCTTTAGTTCCATCCATGTTGTTACAAAAGGCAAGATTTCATATTTTTTGATGGCTGAGTAGTATTCTGGTGTGTGTGTGTGTGTGTCAGTGTGTGTGTGTGTGTGTGTGTATGTGTGTGTGTGTCTGTTTGTGAGTGTGTGTGTGTGTGTGTGTGTGTGTGTCTGTATGTGAGTGTGTGTGTGTGTGTGTGTGTGTGACATCTTCTTTATCCATTCATGCACTGATAGACATCTGGGCTCCTTCCACAGTTTGGCTATTGTGAATATGCTTCTATAAAGATTGGGGTACAGGTGCCCCTTCAGATCACTACTTTTGTATCTTTGGGATAAATACCCTGTACTGTAGTTGCTGGGTCATAAGCTAACTCTATTTTCAACTGTTTGAGGAACCTCCATACTGTTTTCCAGAATGTATGCACCAGCTTGCATTCTGACCAAGACTGTAAGAGGTTCCCCTTTCTCTGTATCCTCATGAACATCTGTGGTTTCCTGACTTATTAATGTTAGCGATTCTGACTGGTGTGAGGTTGTATCTCATTGTGGTTTTGATTTGTACTTCCCTGATATGGAACAATGGTGAGCATTTTTTCAACTCTGTTGGGCATTTGTATGTCTTCTTTAGAGAAATGTCTGTTCATGTCTTCTGCCCATTTCTTTTTTTTTTCTTCTGCCCATTTCTTGATTGGATTATTTTTTGGGTGTTGAGTTTGTTAAGTTCTTTATACATATTAGATATTAATGTTTATCTGATAATATTTTTGCAAATATCTTCTGCCATTCTATACATTGTCTTTTGGTTTTGTCAACTATTTCCTTTGTTGTGCAAAAGATTTTTTTTTAATTTTTTAATTTATTTTTATTTTTTTTATTTAAACATATAATGTAATCCCACCACCCTCTCCCAACACACCTCCCCCCCACCCCCCTCAGTTTGTTTTATGACATTGAGAGTCTCTTCTGGTTTGTCTCCCTCCTGATCCCATCTTGTTTTATTTATTCTTTTCCTACCCCCTTAATCCCCACCCCTGTTGCATCTCCATTTCCTCATATCAGGGAGATCATATGATAGTTCTCATTCTCCGATGGAATTATTTCGCTAAGTATAATACTCTCTAGTTCCATCCATGTCGTCACAAATGGCAAGATTTCATTTCTTTTGATGGCTGCATAGTATTCCGTTGTATATATATACAACCGCTTCTTTATCCATTCATCTGTTGATGGACATCTAGGTTCTTTCCATAACTTGGCTATTGTGGACATTGCTGCTATAAACATTCAGGTGCACGTGCCCCTTCAGATCACTATATTTGTATCTTTAGGGTAAATACCCAGTAGTGCAATTGCTGGGTCATA